>CM053627.1:4711632-4754227 GCA_028646595.1 Phalanger gymnotis | reverse complement strand
TTAGCAAACCAACCTCCCCATTCCAGTATTGTGAACACAAGCCTCCAGGCCCAGTAGGCCCGCCTCACAAGAGTAGCCAGGAGGCCACAAAAAAATAAGATGGCGTAAATCATATTCACCACTCGAACTCCTGGGTCCACACAGGGGTCGGCTCTGCTTCGGATTTTTTCCGGCTCTAGTTTTGTCGCCTCTCCTCGCAGCCAAGCCTCTGGCGTTCTCAAGTCAACGACTAGAGACCAGAGTCCAGAGACCCATTGCTTCCCGAATTGGCCCCTTTTAAGTCTTTAATCTACGCCCACAGGGGTTTCGCACCTGATAGGGCTTTGGGCCTGGGGCTTAGCGTTTAACAGGTGAAAGTACTTTCACGGTAAACAAAAGCCAAACTCCTCAAGGGCACCCGTTAAACTAAGCCCATTCTGCCTCACTGGCACAGGAGTGTGGGGAGGAAATTCCATGATAACTTCATTACATATTTGAAAAGTATAGCCAGTTGTACGTAATGGATTTGCAGCTTCACGTATAATCTCTTTTTTCTGTTCTATTATGTTATAGAAATGCTTGTTTTATTTCTTAAGTTCAGAATAAATAATTAAAATAATTAAAAAAGAATATTCATTCAGTGCAAGGCGCTGGAATACAAAGACAAAACCATCAGTTCCTTCAAGAAGCTTATATTCTGCCGCATGGATCAGCGTGCGTGTGCATCTGTGTGAGTGTGTGTGTGTGTGTCTATGTGCGTGTCTGTGTGTGTGTGTCTGTGTGTGTGTGTGTGTCTGTGTGTGTGTCTGTGTGTGTGTGTCTGTGTGTGTGTCTGCGTGTGTGTGTCTGTGTGTGTGTGTGTCTGTATGTGTGTGTGTGTCTGTGTGTGTGTGTCTGTATGTGTGTGTGTCTATGTATGAGTGTGTGTGTGTGTGTGTCTGTGTGTGTGTGTCTATGTGCATGTCTGTGTGTGTGTCTATGTGCGTGTCTGCGTATGTGTGTCTGTGTGTGTGTGTCTGTATGTGTGTGTGTCTATGTGCGTGTGTGTGTGTGTGTGTGTGTGTGTGTGTGTGTGTGTAGGATTTATATAAAAAAAATCCAAGATGATTTTAGCTGGAAGACCCTACCAGCTGGAGGTCAGAAAGGTCAGGACAGACTGCATACAGAAGCTAGGACTTGGGCTGAGTCTTCAAGGAAAAGAGGAATTTTAAGAGGGAGAAGAGAAAGAAAGACCCTAGAGCAAAAAAACAAAAGTTGGAATTGCCTGGAGAAGCAGATAGGCAGGGATTAGGTATTTTGCCAATGAGCCATTCAGAAATGGATTTCCTCTGAAGAGAAGCTATAATTAATAATAATAATAATATTGTCTGTCCTTTATTTCTGGAGAGCGTCAATGACATCACAGGGAACATTGTGACTCGCATGTGAATTGTATTTAAGTGAAGTAGCATCATGCAAAATCCTCCCTGTCTCTTTCTGTCCGGGGGCAGAACAAAAGTCAAGACACCTGGCAATGGCCTGGGATGCAGCGGATGACCTTGCCATTTCTGATGCCTGATCGAACTCTAAACATACCTGGTACAGCTGCCTTCGTGGCCGTTGGAACTAATGTCTTTACCTGTTTGCGCTAGACATCCCCCTAACTCAGTGACGGGTTGAGGTCTGTCAGTAATTAACAACAAGAAGAAGAAACAAGGTGAGAACTTTACCAGAGTCTCACCCACATTCTCTCTTATTTCCACTTTTCGCAATTTTAGTTTGAAAAAATGACATGGAACAGTTATTAGCCATTTGCTATGAGAACAAAGACAATTCAAAGCCCTGGGGAGAGGGCAGAGACTGATCCTGTGGTCCCGTTGCCATCTGGAATCCTAAATGAGGAGGCTCCTCCGATCAAAGCAAATTGGCCATTTCTCTTTAACTTCGAGCCTTAGAGAGTTGTTGAAAAAGACTGGAAGCCTAAGGACCTCCCCAGGGTCCTAGGCCAATACTAGGCATATCAGTTCTTCAGGCAAACAGCCCTCAGTGCGCACTATGTGCCGAGCGGGGTCCTAAACTTTGGCTGTGCGAATAGCAACAGAAAGAGAGACGGCCCCTGTTGTCCAGGAGCTTGTGGACTGATTGGAGAAGATGCCATATAAAGAAAGTAGGAAAGGGTGGAGCGGGATGCCCAGGGGCGCCTGCTGGAGACTCCAGAGTCCAGCCTCCTTCAGGTGGGGCTCTGGGCGGAGGTGCCCAATCAGAGTAGGGGAGGGATTCTGGGTTAGGTGATGACTAAGGTCCCTTCTACATCACTAGACCTACAATCACTAAGTGAGTCATTTAGTCAATTGATAAACACTTATTAGCGCCCACTCTATGTTGTGGATATAAGAACAAAGAATGAATCATCCTGACACTCAAGGAGCTACTATTTCCATACTTGTCTTTTCTAGGTCAAACTGCAAAGTGGAAGGACTGGACACAAGAACTCCCAAGCTTTCTTGCAGTTCTACTAGACTGAACACCAATGGCTGCCCCCAGGCAGTGCTTGGGGCCCACCCTTTCAGGTCTGGACCATCTGGCTCTGCCCACTCCCACCCCACCCCCATCTCATGCTTTCCTGCTCTGTTAGAAAGTGGAGCCATTTGACTCTCCTTGCAGTTCCATAAAATTCTGTAGTCTTCCCCTAGATAGCCTCATGAATTTCATCTTTGTAATTCAAGTTGATTCAACTCAGCAAGCATTTACTAAGTACCTGCTCTGAGCCAGGTTTTGAGCTAGACACCAGGGACAAAAGAATAAAAAGGAAAAGTCCCCACCCTCAAGGAGTTTACATTCTATTGGGAGAAAACATGTGCACCTACAAGGACATAGAAAATAATGACAACAGGGGCAGCTAGGTGGCACAGTGAGTAGAGCACAGGCCCTGGAGTCAGGAGGACCTGAGGTTCAAATCCAGCCTCAGACACTTGACACGTGTACTAGCTGTGTGACCTTGGGAAAGTCACTTAACCCCAATTGCCTTGCCCAAAAAACAAAAACAACAACGACAACAAAAGAAAATAATGACAACAAAAATATAAATTTCTAAAAGACACAGGAATGAGCCAACTATTGTGAGGGTCAGGAAAGACTTCATGGAGAAAGCGGTCCACGAGCTGCTTAGAACCAGAAAAGGCTTCTCTGCATCTCCTGGCATTTTCGGCATGTTCTTGTTCTTGTTTGTTAAGCCCCACCTGCAGTTGTCCACAACAACCCTCCATCTTTGGAAATTTCAACTGGGGTCTGGTAGGACTCAGACGCACACAGGGGAAGAAACACTAGTTCTGGGATGAGAGCCAAAGCCCCATCTCCAGTGATCACCACCTTCTTGACCTCCCAGGATCTCAGTGTCCTCAACTGCAAAAGGAGAGCATTGGACTAGGTGGCCCGCCCGGTCCCTTTGAGCATTTGTTCTATGATCCTATGACCTTATTTTTAGCTATAAAATGTGAGATCCTGGGGGGCGGGGGGTGCAGGGTGGAGAGGCCAGAGATCTTCCAACCCCACCCCCTCCTTTTAAATGTGAGGAAATTGAGGCCGAATAGAAGGACCCCTTGACTCTAGATGGATGTTCTCCATGTTCTTGTCCCAGATGCAGTTCCAGGTCCCAGCCCTGTCCAGTTCACTAACTGGCTTTCAAGAAGTTTTTGAACTTAGTCTAAAGTCTTTTGATTGAGTGAATAAGATGTGTTCTCATTGGGATAAGGCATCAGGGTGCAGAAACTTATCACTTACTTTAAATGAAGTGAGGTAATTGACGAGCTCAAATGACATCTATCTTTATCTGTCTGTCCATCCCATCTCTCTCTCTCTCTCTCTCTCTCTCTCTCTCTCTCTCTCTCTCTCTCTCTCTCTCTCTCTCTCTCTCCTATCTATCTATCTATCTATCTCTATATCTGTATCCACCAGCTGCAGTCTGGCTCAAAGCCATTCTCTCTCATGGAGTTAGGCAAAAACTGTGCTGGGAACCTGGGTTTGGCTCTGAAAGGTCCCTTGCATAGACCAATTCAAGGGATGGCAAAGGGAGCAGGAGGCTACAATCTAAAGTGGGGACGGGGTAGGGGGAGGAAGGGAGCAGGGGGGGAGGGAGGGCGGGGATAAGGAAAACAAACGACCACAAACGGACGTGCTCCTCATGGTTTTGTTGGAGATTAAGATGGTAAAGAGAAATAAGACCTGGCGGGAGCTGGGGGAATCCTTGAACAAAGGCAGGAAGTCTGGTCACAATCATGAATGCAATTGAGTAGCATGGGGAGGAAATGGGGAACTATAATGTGGGGCTAGGAAGCCAGGAGAAGAAAGCCCTTCGGAGTCTGCCTTCAGGACAATGGAACTCGGAGTGGCTGCTGCAAAGAGTCTAAATATAGCCTCATGGGGCAGATGGTGGTTCAGTCAAGAAAGAGCACAGGGAAGTCCCTCACCCAGATTCATTACTGTGCCCTGGCTCCAATGCAGTGTTAGAAGTGGAAACCAGTGGCCTTAGAGGTCACCTAAGGAATTACTCCACAGCTGTTCTTGGAACTGTTCAGTTGTTCAGTCCATGACCCACTTGGGGTTTTCTTGGCAAAGATACTAGAGTGGTTTGCCATTTCCTTCTCCAGCTCATTTTACAGATGAGGAAACTGAGGCAAACAGGGTAAATTGACTTATCCAGGATCACACAGCTAGTAAGCATCTGAGGCCAGATTTGGACCTATGAAGATGAGTCTTCCTGACTCCAGGACCAGAGCACTATCCACTGTCACCTAGCTGCCCCCCACAGCTTCTAGTGCTCCCCAATTACCTTGCTTTATTTTCTCTATATTTGAATGAATGAATTGATGGACAGACAAATGAAAAGCTGTTGTTAGGCATGAGCTAAATGCCAAGCCAGGTGTTAAGCTCTGGGAAGAAAAAACACAAAAATGAGACACTCTAGTCCCCCCACCTCCCAACCCCACCTTCAAGGAGATGGAGGCAAAACCAGAATGAATGAATGAGAAAGCACTGACGAAGTGCTTCCTGAGTAGGAGGTGCTGTGCTAAGCCCTGGGAATACAGACAGAAAAGCCAGACAGTCTCCACTTTAAAGTCTTTTACATTTTAATAGAAGGAGATGGCACATGTAGGAGGTTTCAGGTACAAACATGAGTGGAGTTATGCCAGGGAGTTATGTCAGACTCACTGCATGCCCACTTTCTGTATAAGGGAGACCATGAGGCCATGGAGAGAGAATTGATCTTGGAGTCAGGAAGACTCCAAGCTGCTGCCACAGCCCCAAACAGGCAGTATGATCTTGGGCCAGTCACTTAATGGTTACCCTCAGTGCCCTAGACAATGCTCCAAGACTGGAAGCAGAGAAGGTCCCGATCTGAATCGAAAGGAGATCCTCTCTGGTGGCTCCCTATGCCTAGAAAGTCATACTCGATGGGGGGAAGAAAGGAGTTTTATTTGGTACAAACTTTCCCCTAATAGAACAAAAGAACTTTGAAGACAGGGGCTGTTTTGTCTTTGTCTTCCTATTTTCAGTCCCTAGTGTGCTGCCTGGCACACAGTAGGGGCTTAACAAATGCCTATTGATCAACTGGTTTCAGTTTCTTCAGCTTTAAAGTGCTAAGGGTTGGGTATCAGGAGAGATGGACAGGATCACCTTTCAGGTCTTGCCAGACCTGGATCCCATAGGACTAGCAGAAGGGTGATCGCAGAAGGCATATTTGGAGCTGGACAGGTCTTTAAAGGTCCTTTAGTCCAGAGGTGCCAAACACAGGCCCCAGGGAGGTGTAACAGCAAGCACCCTAGCATACCCAGGAGGGCTGCTGACACAGGTTCTTGGATCTGCTTTTCTAGGAAAGACTGCTCAAAAAGGGGCTACCGATCCTGCTTTTAATTCCATTCCCTAATTTAGGGGAAGGGTGAGCACTCTGAATATCAGAGAAAATACAAGCAGAGAAATTAGCGTAAAGACCAACTGCCTGAATCAAAGCAATACTGCTATACACTTTACATACACCACTGGATCAGGTGAGCCTTTACGTCTGAGTAGTCGGGGTCTGAACATAGGGCTACTCAGATTCTCCTACAGGGAATCACAGGATTCTTCTCATAAGTGAACCCTATATATGTATGTATGTATGTATGTATATACACTTTTGGCTAATAGGCTCAGAGCCAGAAGGCATCACAGCCCTCCTGACTCAGTGCCTAATCAGCTCAGTACCAAAAGGTGTGAAAGCCTTCCTACAAGCAAGCCTCCCCCTAAGCTTCTCCTCTGGGTAACTGGGGATGTATCACAGCTGTGATTGAACACATGTGGTCACATAGGCTTATTAATGGATGGGGAAGATCTTCCTATCCCATTAACATTACAGGCAGCCCACAATTCCCCCAGGGCAGGCAAACCAGATGAAAGTATAATCAGGAAATATTTGGAAAAATAAATAAAAATACAATAGAACATAGATAATGCTGATGTGTGGTTTTCTAAGTTATGTTGTAGCCTGAGGGGGATCAGTGCCCTCCTCTCATTTTTATTTGAGCTGAACACCATTGATCTAGTCCAACCCCTCTATTTGGCATATTGGGAAACTGAGGACCAGAGAAGGGTAGTGACTTACCCGGAGTCCCCACGTAGTCAGGAACTGCGTCTTGCATCCTCTCAGGGATATAGATCTTACGTCTAAACTTATACAAAATATGGACCAGGTAGATAGGAGAGGATGGGAAGGGGAGGGACTGTGGACACCTGGGAGCCTCCAGAAAGAAGCTGGGAAGTCAGCAGGCCTAGACCATTGCCTGGCTGTGGGGCTCAAGTCCAGTCATGCAGGGCAAATCCTTTATTTGTTGATGCAACTTTTAAATTGGACTTTCCTTTGTTTTCTATGGTCAAGCTTTACTTTCTTCCCTTTCACCTTTATTTCTTGAAAAACAACAAAAATAAAAATGAAACCCTTATAACCAATAAGCATAGTCAAAAAATAAATTAATCCCTATGAGGAAGCTGAGGGGCAAGCAGTGACTTGTCCAAGGTCAAACATGTAGAGAGCAGCTGAGCTGGGATTTGAACCCAGATCGCTTTCCATTGTATTGCATTTCCTGCCTCCTTAGGAAAAGCCTCACTCAGCAAAAGCTAGATAATGATTACTTTCCACAAAAAAAGATTCCTCTTTGGCGCGGTTTGGACTGTATGGTTGCTGAGCCTGGAGCTCTAAAATTCTGTGATTGTGACCTCTAGGACTTGTTCACCACCACCACCACCACCACCCTACACCCTCCCCCATCCTCCCTCCCCCCGCACCTAACCCCCCAACCCACCTTCCTACCACCACTACTGCCACCAGCACCATCCCTGCCCCTGCTACCCCCACCCCCACCCTCATCCCAGCTCTCTGCCTTTGCCCCCAGGGTTTTTCGGACCTTGGCCAGGTTTCCAAAAATAACCCCAACAGCAGAAACGACCAAACCTGAATTTTTATCTCAGTACATCTGGAGCGTCCTATGCCCGGCTTATTTCAAGGTAAGGTAAACTATCCGAGAAATTCCCCTAAGCATGGATCTTCAGCTGGCATCTGAAATAATATGAGGAGCTAGTTGTGTTTATTCAGGCCAACACTCTCATGATGGGAGGCAGTCTGGGAGCTCCCGAGTACACTCTGTAAGCTCTTCACAGATATCATCTGGACATACCTGAAGGGATGCCATGGGGAAGAGGGACACATGAGAGCCCCTGGAAGCAGGCAGCTGCATGAGATCAGGGAGGGGAGGATCAGGCTCTAGTAGAAGGAAGAGCTCTCTGACAAAATGGAGCTGCCCAGGCAGGACCACACTCTCCCTGATGGGATCAGCAGGTGGCCACTTATACAGGGTGTCAGAGAGTACTCCTACGTTGAGAGGAGACCTGAACTTGAAGCTCCCTTAGGGTTGGACTGGCCAATTCTGAGATTATGATCGATAAAAGGTGGCAAACATGCAGAAGATCGTTCACCCTAACATTTCTCATAGCAGCTAGCACATTAGACTTGTCTTCTGGAAGACCCAGGTTCAAATCCCACCTCAGAGACCTGTCATGACCACGGGCAAGACACAACTTCTCTGCCCTTCGGTTATCTTATCCATAAAGGTGGAGGTGGGGGGTGAGGTTAATGATGTCCAAAGTAGATCATTCTCAGAGCTATTGGGAAATGAGCCAACATCTGTAAGTTACTCGGCAAACTTTAAAGTATTATATACATGCCAGCTGTCGGTGCTTATAGGCTCCTATGATGTCAGCCCCATAGTTGAGAGGACCTCAGAGACCATCTAGTGCCACCCCTGAATTTTATAGATGAGCAGATGGAGAACCTTTGAGGTGAAGAGCCTAAAACCGGGTGGGGAGTAAGTGGCAGAGCCAGGATGGAATCCCTCGGCTTCTGACTCCAAAGTCCACCACGATTTCTTCGAGTGACATTATGGTTATTGTTGACTTTTACATTACGATTCTCATTCTTTTATGTTTGGTGCTTAGTGAACAAAATTGCTGTTCTTTGTAGCTGAATAAAAGTGTTCTCTGTGCTCACTGAAAGCACCTTTGAGACAACTCCAGGAGCAAAGTCATGAGGGTGACGAACATCCTTTATCCTGTTCCCACAAGGTTTAGGGGTTTGGTTTCTTCCCACAGATGTCTGTGCTTTGAGAACTTTTCATTCCACATAATTGGCAGATCATAAGTATTTGAGTGATTTAATGACAAACAGAATGAATGAATGAATCTATTAGATTGGGAACTCCTTGAGGGCAGAGATTGTCTTTTGCCTCCTTTTGCATCCCCAGCACTTAGCACCTGGCCTGGCACATAATAAGCACTTAACAAATGTTTATAGATTTTTTTAAGTGAATGAATGAATGAAAAGGCATCTCTCGAGCATTTAGTATACGCCCAGCATGGAAGAGTCAAACGATTATTATATGCAGGAGCTCACTTTCTATTTGATAAATGATAGCAATATTATTATTATTGGTAATTATAAAAATCTCTAGTACTTACATAGTGCCTCAAGTTTTGTGAAGCACTTTGCCTGTGTTAACTCATGCAAACCTTGCAAAACTTTGAGCTATATGCTATCATTACGCCTACTTTACAGATGAGGATCTAGAAAGGTTAGATTTTGCCCAGAGTCATAGAGCCAGTGTGTGAGACAGGATTCCATCTCAGTCTTCATCACTCCTTCCTCTGAGCCAATGAGCTGCAACATGCATGAAAGCATCATTCTTGTATTTGTATAGATCAGTGTTACATGCAGGCAGCTATGGGCAATGCTTTTACCCGTGATCGGGTCTGGGCTCCAGTGCAGCTGACCTGGTGAAGTCTCAAGAATATGTGGAATGTTATGGGCCCACTTGAAATTGACTCTCTTTTGGTTTATTCCAAGGGTGGTGTGTCCTCCTGCACAATCCAGCCACCTGATGACTTTCTAGCTATGGGGCAGATGTTAACTTCTTGCAATCTACAGTGATGTGTAGCAAAGTCTCCACCATTTCTTTGCATAATCTGCATGAATTGATTAGGACAGGCTCCTTAAAGATGATTGTTCTTTCATTTTGATGCAGTTTTATTGTTAGTCACCCTGGTCCTTTCCTACTTCATTCATTGTTGACATCTGTCAGATTGCTATTTCAGCTAGCCATGATTGGCACAAGAGAGTCTGCACCTCACCAGAATCCACCTCTGACTTTCCCAGGAGAACTGGCTGACATCACAGCATGTTGGGCGGACTCTGGTATGTGTGTGGAGAGAAGCGCTCCAGTGTGAGGGTGTCATCATGACATCTGGACATCTCCCAAGTGCAGAGCCCCAAACAAGACCATGTCCTGGAACAGAACAAGGAGGAGCCAGGGCCCATGGATGGAGAATGGATCTGGGCTTCTCTATGAACAGGTCATGGGAGGGGAGGGGCAGGGGGCGTTGAGTCGTTGGGAGTTTGGACTCCCTAGTGAGCTTTGTCCTCCTCTCCTCTGCCTTCCCCTCCCCCATCCCCCAACAGGCCCTTAATGCATTGTTCTGAGAGGGGCTCCATGGGCTTCGCAAGACAGCCAAAGAGGTCCATGACACTAAAAGGGCACTGAGTCCCTGGGCTAGATGGTTTCTGTGTCCCCATCCAGCTCTACATCTAGGCAGATAGTAGGCACTTAAGAAATGATTGTTGAATTAGTAAATGAATAAAGAAAGGAATAAAGAAGTGAATAAAGGAAAGGAAGGAAAACTTTGGTTTGATTATGCACAGACAAGACTGCAAACACCGGTGGGGGAGGGGAGGGGAGGAGAAGAAGCAAATCTGCAGATAAGTCAGGATTTGCATCTCATTAAAAGGTCTTTGAACAAAAGCCTGACTTTCAAACAATCTTGGTAGCTTATTTCAGCATCAGAGGGTTATTTTTGTAAGGGGCCACACTGGGCTAGGGCTCTTTCCAGGAAAAGCCTTTGCTCTCTTCCAATAAAATGATGGGAATGAACCACCAGTTCTGTGGCTTTGGGTTGTTGGGATTTTATTTTTCCCCAGCTTTGTTCCTAACCTTGTCAAGAAGTCCAATCCATCTTGGCTCTGACTTATCTACCACAAACACAAACATGGTGAACAGTGGGGACACACTGGAGCTCATTCTATTGCATCAGTCCCATCCACAGGATTTGTTTTCAATGCCCTGGTGGCTGCCAGGGCTAGGATCAAAGCCTCTAGTAGCAGATGCTTCAAGGAAGAAGCCGACAAGACAATCTCATCCAGATGTAAGTCGACTGGGACAAGGTTTTTAGCTCAGAAGAGCTGTACTATGGACTTGGGGGCTTGAATGCCTGAGGCCTAGGGATGGATCATCTCGACATGGGGTTAGGTCCAGGACTGCTGCCTTTTTTTTGGGGGTGGGGATTGGGGGGGGGGGGTCAGGACCTTCGCTCTTTTCTAAAAGAGAATGTAATAAAGAATCACACCAAGCCTGACACAACAGCCGCATATCTGGAAGAAGAGAGAGAAATAAATGGAAAACCTTGACTCTCTGCCAGTTCCACGACTGGGGCCCTCCCACAGGTGCCTACTCCTTCCCATAGACCCGGCATACCATAGCTAGATTGTTTGTTGTCACTGTTCAGTCATTTTCAGTTGTACCTGACTCTCCACGACCCCATTTGCAGTTTCCTTGGCAAAGATACTGGAGAGGTTTGCCATTTCCTTCCCTAGCTCATTTCACAGATGAGGAAACTGAGGCAAACAGAGTAAATGACTGGCCCAGGGTCACACACCTAGTAAGTATCTGACTCCAGGCCCGGCCTTTCACCACTATACCGCCTAGCTGCCCAAGATTACTCTTCCTAAAGCATTGACTTTGTCCCATAACTCCCTGGCTCACAAACTTTTAGCAACTTCATATGACCCCCAAAACAAGGACTTCCATGACCATTTATTGATTTTAAAAAATCAATGAAAGTAAAACATATTACAAGCCTACCCTGTATGCCTTTGACTTTTCTCAAATTGGGTGCCTCATATGTATTTCAAGCTCATTATGTTCAAAATAAAACTCATTATCTTACCCCCCCCATTCCTATCAAAGGTACCCCCTCCTCCCAGGCTTCCAGGATCACAAGCTTGGGGTCATCCTGGACCTCAGTCACAATCGCCCCATGTCCCATCTATGGTGAAGTTTCATCCTTTCTCCCCTCACAGCATCTCTCATAGCTAGGCCCTTTTCTCCATTGACACAGGCTCTCATAATCTCTCATCTGAGAGGCCAGTGGGTGTGTGTCTACAAGGGAAAGGCCCTGAGTGTCTGCCTGAGGCTGAAAGACAAAATCCAAAGTTCATGGGATCTTAGCTCTGGAGCCGGAAGGGACCTCAGGATCCATCCACTGCAACTTCTCTTTTCTTGGAGAGTAGTTAAAGGTGCAAAGAGGTTAAAGGTCACACAACTGATGAGTGTGAGGCTGAATCTAGGCCAGGATGTTTCCTACTGAACCACATCAGGGGCAGAATTTGAACTCAGATCCTCTGACTTCAAAGTCACTCCTGCAAACAGCGGGACTTAGAGTCTTAAAAATGTGTTTGGATCCTATCTCTGACCCTTCTTGTCTGTGCAACCTGTGAAAATCTCTCCCACTCTGAAATTCAGCTTCCCCATCCCAACAATGTGGCTCATCACACCTATAAAACTTTGTTTTGTTGGGAGGTTAAAGTGAGATCAGAGCAGAGGAGCCCTTTGGGAGTAGGAATGTGTTTACCTAAGTGTTAGGCTGGTATTCTTCTTCTGTGACAGGCAACTAATGCCTCCCTGCCCACCCCCCAACCCATGTATCTGCATTCTCCATTTCTTAGGAGAAAGGATGCCCTGCCTGTCCCTCAACAGCTTTCCAGGCTCTCCTGGAAGCCTTCCTTCCCTCTTTGATGTCCCTGGGCATTTATCAAATTTATCTTTTGTTTTTAAAACAGCTGCGTCTGTGGAGGGTTCTTCCTGACCCTGGGCATGGGCCTCAGAGGTGAGCACATTCCTCAGCCCCATCTCCTCATGCTTCACATTCTTGCTGTGAGACACATGGTACTCAGGAAGAAGGCTTTGTTACCATTAGGCAAACGAGTGCTGCATTCCATCTGGGGACACTGATTTCTAAGAAGGAAAGAAGAAAGGAAGGAAGGAAGAGAAAGAAAGAAAGAAAGAAAGAAAGAAAGAAAGAAAGAAAGAAAGAAAGAAAGAAAGAAAGAAAGAAAGAAAGAAAGAGAGAGAGAGAAAGAAAGAAAGAAAGGAAAAGAGAGAGAGAAAGAGAGAAAGAAAAAAAGAAAGAAAGAAAGAAAGAAAGAAAGAAAGAAAGAAAGAAAGAAAGAAAGAAGGAAGGAAGGAAGGAAGGAAGGAAGGAAGGAAGGAAGGAAGGGAGGAAGGAAGGAAGGAAGGAAGGAAGAAAAGGAGGAAGGGAGAGAAGGAAGGAGGAAGGGGAAGCTAGGTGACACAGTGAATAAAGCACCAGCCCTGGAGTCAGGAGGGCCTGAGTTCAAATTCAGCCTCATACACTTAATATTTACTGGCTATTAAGGCAGACTTGGGCAAGTCACTTAACCCCAACTGCCTTGCCTTCTCTCCTCCAAAAAAAAAAAAAAAGAAAAAGAGAGAAGGGAAGGAAGGAAGGAAGAGACAAGGAAGGAGGAAAAGAAGGAACACAACAATGCCAGGAGGTGAGGATGATTATTATCCCTATTTTACATGTTAAAAAAAAAAAACCTAAAATGAAGCCAATAAAGTTTGTGACTTGCTCAAGGTCACACAGCTAATAAGTGTCTGAGGCTAGATCTTAACTCAGGTCTTCCTGATTCCAGCCCCAGCTCTCGATGCCCTTTGATGCTTAATTGCAAAATCTTACAGGATATTTGCAGCAAGCCTGTGAAGTATGTAATATGGTAAGCTTTACCCCATTTACAGAGGCTCAAAAAAGTTAACACATACTACATACAGCTGGTAAATGACCAAGGGAGCATTTGAACTCAGAACTGTCTGAGTTCCAGGCTTAGCCCAGGTCACTACCCCACTGTAGTACACATTAACTTCAAGTCTCCTGTATGCCAGGCATTTACTGGTCAAACAGGATTCAGAATTTACAAATGTGGCAAGTGACGCCTTTGACTGATGTCTTGTTCAACATCCCGTTAATACATTTTAAACACGACTAGGTATCAATTGAATTATATTTTCTTATTTTTAAATTATTTCATATTGTATAGATTTGGATCTGGAAGGGACATCAGATGCCATCTAGTCCAACCCCTTACTTTACCCTGGAGGGAACCGAGTCCCAAGTAGACAAATCACTTGCCAAAGACAACCCAGGTCTCATCTCCTCCAACTCTAAATTCACTGTTCTTTCTAATTACACATTTTTGCTTTGACACAAGAGACACATCCCAACAAAAACACTAACAACCTTCTCTCTCAAAAAAAAATTTTTAAAACTCCATTCTCTGAAAACAGTTAAGCAAAAGCGCCCAGAAGAGCGTCTCTGAGGCTTTGACGGATGGTACGTGTCGCTTTCCACTTGGGCCTTTTACTGATTATAAACAGAAAGGAAGGATGTAGGCTGTACATTTAATAATTTGCTATGATCACACAATCCATTTTCATGCTCCAGATCCCTGGCACAAAGGAGCCAGCAAAGAGACAAGTCATCATTCCCCACATATTTAAGTATCTTTATGTAGACTCGGTCAACAATCGTTTATCAAGTGCCTACTACGTGAGGTAGAGCCATCTATCAGCAAATCGGGTTTTTCTGGGTCTTTGAATTTTATTCCTGCCAGTTTTACAGATGGAGACATTGAGGCACTGGAAACATATTCATGACTGTGTTTAATTCAGCAGGGAAACTCAGAAAACCATTTAAGTGCAGGGGCTCCTGTTTGGAGGCACCACCAAGAGTTGTAAGAGGAGTCTCATAACAACCACACAGCACCTAGGGGAAGGAAGACTTGCATTTGTTATGTGGCTAGAAGGATCCCTTACGGTCTCAGAGACAGGACCTCCTTTGGGCCTCTGAACTTTTGTGAAGGATTCATTGCAAACATCATCATCCCCATTTTACAGATGGGGAAGCCAAGGTCTAGAGAGGTCATCAGAATTTAGATTTTGAGACTGAAGGAACCTCAGAAGCTGTCTATTCTGATAACCTTCTCTTACTAGTGAGAAAACAGAACCCCAGGAAGATTGTGTCCCTTTAAATAGCAGTAAGTACATTAGAACCCAAGTCCTCTTATACATATACTCACATTTTTTATACCATATTATCTACAGTCCACTGATTTTACAGATAAAGAAACTGAGGCCCAGAAATATGAAAGCATTTCCTCATGATCACATATGTAGTAAATGGGAGAGACAATAATTGAATGTCTCCAAATTTTCTTTCAACTGGACTTTATTTCCTTCAAACATCTCATTTCTCAGATGAGGAAACTGAGGCCCAATGCAATTGAGTGATCGCTTATGAATGGGCACCTAGGCTTGGAATCAGGAAGACTCATCTCCCTGAGTTCAAATCCGGCCTCAGACAAGTACTAGCTGTGTGACCGTGGACACGTTTGCCTCATTTTCCTCAGCTGTCAAATGAGCTGGAGAAGGAAATGGCCAACAACTTCAGTATCTCTGCCAAGAAAACCCCAAACAGGTCACTGAGCATCAGATATAACTGAGAAACAACAATCATTTATGAAGGGCCTGCTCTGTTGTAGCTACTGCATTAGGCTCTGGAGATATAGCCGAAAAAGATGGAACATCCCCCACCCTTGAGGAGCGTCCATTCTCCTGGGCCAGGGGAAGAGAACAGCATGGACACATACAAATAGCAGGACGCTTGTGTGCAGCGATCATGGGCAGGGAAGGGAAAGCATTGCTTACGTTGTAACTGGGGAGGTCAGGGAAGGCCCCTGCTGGAGAGGGTATCTCCACAGAATACCAAGAAGAGGTGAAGAGCCCGGACAAAGGCACACAAGGAGTGCTGGGATGTTGTGCACTCAGAACGATGAGCTGGCCAGGCTTCAGTGTGCATGAATAGGAGAAATGTGAGATCACTCTGCAAGGGCAGAGTGGGGCCAGTTGCTGAAGGGCTTTACATACTTGATCCTAGAGGCAGTAGGCATGCCCAGGAGCTTCTTGAGCAGAGGAAGTAACGTGGTCATTTTAGGAAAATCACTTTAGTGATTGGGTGGAAGGGAATGAGAGAAGGAAGAGACTGGAGTCAAGGAGCCCAATCAGGAGGGCATTTCAAAAGGGAAAAGGTGATGGGGGCCTGAGCCATGATTCTAAACTAGTTTTACAGGGTATAAAGTACCCCCTGCCCCAGCAGCTACTTCACAGCAAATAAAGAAAACAAAACAAAGCACCCGTATTCCCAAGATTATAGCGGGATAAGAATGGGTGCCATCTAGAAGCTGAGATGCCACATTCAGCCAGCAGAAGGAAGACGGGCTGGAAATGCATTGGCTCAGAGGTCAAGGGATCTGGGTTCAAATACCACCTCCAATGGTTACCATGTGGGTGACCTTGGGCAAGACAATTCATCTGCCTGGGCCTCCTCTGTAAAATGAGATCTTAATAAAATAGATTTTTGTTAGTTACTGAACCAGAACTAGAAGCAAAGTCTCCCAGCTCTCGGTCTAGTGTTTGACCTGTTCTATCACCCATCCCATCACCACTTCCAGGACCTTATCAAAGCATCCTCGTCCAAGCAGGACCCATGTTGAGCCAGAAAGGGAAAGCGTCAATGTTGCTGGTCTTCCTTTCTGCTGCCCAGATACGATATCAACGGGCCAGTGCCTGGGAGGGGCAGGCCAAAAGGGGGTGACAGGCTGCCCCAATCCCTGTGCAGCTGATGTGCAGGTAGGTACTGGGCAGCGGCCCCTCATGAAGCGAGACCCTTGGCTAGTGGGCCATCCGTTCGTTCAGCCATTTGCTCATTCGCTCATCCCTTCGTTCAGCCATTTGCTCATTCGCTCATCCCTTCGTTCAGCCATTTGCTCATTCGCTCATCCCTTCATTCAGCCATTTGTTTGCTTGTGTATTATTTCAAAGGCAGTGAAATCCTATCTGGGGCCAAGAACTGTCAAAGAGTATTTGGCATTGACCCTCGCATCGGGAGAAAGCTGAAGAGGATTCTTCCAGGACCTAGAAAGGCATCCACTGTCAAATGCAACAGGCTGGGAGGGGCTTCAGAGGGCATGGAATCCACCCACTCATTTTACAGGTGAGGAAATGGACCCCCGAGAAGGCAGGGAGACTTGCCCTAGATCATCCTGCTAGTATGCTTCAGACTTGGGACTTGAACTCAAGTCCTTTGACTTTCAATCAGCCCAAAGCTCCCTGCCCTCCCTTGTTCTGATTTCCTTACTTGGCAGTCAATCAACAAGCATTTACTATGCACTCTCTGACCCAGAGACGTACATTCTTCCCTTGTTCTTCCCTCCTTCCTGTAGATGGAAGACACAGAGACCTCCCAGCAGCCAAGAGTGCACCTTCTGTGTGTATCCCTAGAGCTCTGCACAGAGGAAAACCCATATTCATTCATCCCCCATCCACCCTCTACAGAGGGAAGAAGCTGCAGAGCTCAACTGCCTTCAGGTCCTTCCTGATCCCTATCTACATCACACACACACACACACACACACACACACACATACATACATACATATGTGCACACACGCACATATGCATATACATACAGAGACACACATATACATACTTATGCACATGCACACATGTATACACACACACACACATACATGCAGACACATGGCTAGTGCTCCCCTTATCAAAGAACTTCATTTGTGTTTCTGCTTTGGATACATGTTGTCTCCCCTAATTGAATATAAACTCTTTGAGGGCAGGACTTGTTCATTCTTGCCTTTCTATTCTCACTACTTGGCATAATGTCTGGTATACAGTAGACACATAATAAATGATTGTTGACTGATTGACTAATTGACCAGAGAGACTCTCGGATCCTTTTGGATGATCTAAAGGAATGATCTGGGGCATTTTCAACATGAAAATCTACAGGGAAAGGAAGCTGAAGGGCTAAGTGGAGCCCCCTCCTGAGGAGGAGCCCTGAAAGCAAAGTCTGACTTTTTCTGATCAGCACATAGACAGAAGCAGGAATTTCTCAAAGCAAAACTCTTCTAAAACTTGGCTCAGTCTTTTGTCTTTCTGCTGATACCTGAACTGAACAAGCTCTCTCTCAAGGCAAGAATAATTCCAGTCATATTTCTGTGAGGCTGCTGCCTTTCTTGAAGAGCTGGCCAGATGGTCTGTTTTGCTTTGGGTTGGACCTGGAAAATCAGAACCCCAACCTTGTATCCTTCCAATCAGGAGGAAGGGCAGGGAGGGAATCTGGATCCTGGGAGCAACTGCTGGGGCTGCCATAGGAGGCAGTGCATGTCCTCACCGTGCTCTCACGGCCCTCTTTTCATTCCTGTGGGCAGAAAACTGACAGCATTAGCTATCTGGAACAGCATTAGTAGATGGATCCCAGTCCCAAAGGGAGGACTTCCCTAAAATTGGAGACAACTGGCCAGCATCAGGAAGCATCTGGGAGTGTGACCGCCACTAAAAGGGCTTCATCTCTTGTCCCACCATTAGGACTGATGAAGGTCAGTCACGTGAATTTCTTGACATTGCTATTAAATCAGTTTTCTCAATCGAGGCCCTCTCTGAGAAAATGCATCTGAGGAATTCATTCATCCATCCAACAAAACTCAACAAATCAGCAAGCATTTCTTAAGCACGTGCTACATATGAGGTGATATGCTGGGGGCTGGAGGTGCAATGACAAAAATAAACCTGTCCCTGCCCACAAGGAGCTTCTATAATAGCAAGTGTGCCCACCCTATACACAAACCCACCCACATACACCAAGTAATACAAGGTAATGGAGGGGAGAAGGGCACTCACTCTGGGGGAACCAGGAAGGACCTCCTGAAGAAGGAGGCCAAGGAGAGGCTACAATGGGTTGCAGGATCTTGGAATTTGAGCTAGAAAGACTATTAGAGGGTACTTAGTCCAATGCCCTCATTTGACACATGGGGAAAATGAGACTCAGTGAGACTAAATGACTTCATAAGCTGTGACAGAGCTGGCATTCCAGTCTAGGTCTTCTGGTCCCTAGCCCAGCTCTCTTTCAACAGCCCCTGAAAAGTCATGGAGATGAGAGATGAAATCTCCGGGCTAGGTGTTAGGGTACAAAGACAGAAAGAATAGTAGACCCCACCCTCAAAGAGTTTACTTTCTCCCAGGGTCAAACAATGTAAGGACACCACACACACACACACACACACACACACACACACACACACACAAAATTCAAGGCAATGTATGCAGATTCATGAAGGACTATCAGGAAATATTTCTTGAAGGAGGTGCCTGTCCAGATGAGCTTTGCAAGGAGTTAAGAGGCAGAGGTGAGCAGAAGGGGCACTTACCTCAGGCACGGGAATACAGAAAATGGAATGTGTAGAGGAAATAGCCAGCAGGCTCATAAAACCCACAATGACAATAAGAATAAACCAGCTCTGGGGAGAGGATGAGAATTTTCTCTCTGAAGATGGGGGCCAGAAGCAGGTCAGATTTGAAGGCCCCCATGAGTCATGGCAGCCACACAGGAGGCAGCAGGAATAACATAAAAGGTCAAAGGCCAGAGCCATAGGGAATTAGAGATGATGTAATCCAATCACTTGGGCGGGGACTGCCTCTGGTCTCTGGGAATGGAGTTTTCTTAAGCTCAAATCCTGCCAGCAAAACGGACAGATGGGAAGAGATCACCACCATCACTGGATTAATTAGCACTGCACATTGGGCCCCAGTCACATGGAAGGCTGCCTAGAATGTGTGTCCTGGTAACACTGTGTCACTAATGCGATAAATGAACCCAATGATCTTCCTAGCGTGTGGACACGGATCAGTATGGCCAAGGGGCTCCCCTCTCCGTTTGTCTCTCCAATGATCTAATTTCTGGCTCAGAATGGAACTATCGGAGAAAAGCAGATAGTGAAGCTTTCCAGCTTTACGGCGGTGCTGCGTACTAGGGTGAGACAGAATTCATTACAAGACGAAATCACATCATCAGCTATCGAAGAACGAAATTGCTCCCCTAGATGGTTGTGATGAAGAGAATATTTCCATTATCCCATCTTTGCCCAGGCTCAGTACCCGACAACAACATTCTCCCCGCTCACTGCTGCCTTTCCATAAGCCTGGCCTCCTTCCACACCCAGCTCCATGGCCACCCCTCTTCAGAGACTTTGCCCAGTTGTTAACTCTCCTCACCTCTATCTGTGTTGCTGTTGCTACTGTTTTTAAAATTCTGTATCTCTTTATCTGTGAACGTGAAAGAGAGGCAACATGGTCTAGTGGTTAGGGCACAGGACTTGGAGCCTTGAATCCTGACTTAGAAGCTAGCCTTGGGACCCTGAGCAAGTCACCTCAGTTCTCTGTGCCTCAGTTTCCTCATCTGTCAACTGAGGGGACTTGACTTGTCTTCAAAGACGTCTCTCAGTTCTAAATCAACGGTCTTGTGTTGAAGTCCCTGGTGGAATAGAATCTCCTTGAGGGCAGGACAGTTGCTCTTGTATTTGTTTCCCCAATACTTATCCCAGTACCTGCCATAGTAACTTAATAAATGACTCCCTCTTGAGTAATTGGAGAAAACAGGCAGACTTTATTTTTTTGAGAAAACATTACAGTTTTTGTTTTATTTTCCTCGTGCTGGACAGCCAAGGGGGAACTTTTGTGGCCAAGGAGACTCCTTTTACCTTGTGCTTTTAGGGCTGGAGTAACTCTTAAGTTCAGTGAAGTACACCGGGCAATTGTCTCTTAATGGAGGGGTGGGGCACGAAGAGTACTTTGTCTTCCAGTTCTAGTGTAACATTTTCATTTGTCACTGATTCATGCAAATACTTGTCAAATGCACAACCATCCTCCTGAGCCAGCAGGCAAAGCAGATGGCTGACTTTCTCAGACAAAGAATGCCTGGTGTCCTCCGGGGAATTCTGCAGACCAAAAATCTGAAAGTGACTTGGGTCTAAATACAGGAGCCTGAAATGGCAACGGGAAGAACGCAGCTTGGTGAGCCAACAGGGAAGAGGTGATTGCCCAGTTGTGTGGCCCTGGGAAAGCCTCTTTATTGCTCATTCCCTTAGTTTCCTCATCTGTAAAATAAAGGGTTTGGACTAGACGCCTCTGAGGACCCCAGCAGTCCCAGGTTTGGAGTCAGAGGCCTTATCTCAAATCCTGCCTCTGCTCTTTACTTCCTTTGTGACCTTGGGCTCTCAGTTGGGCCTCAGTTTCCTCATTAGTAAAATGAGGGGGCTGAATTACATGGCCTCTAAGTCTTATTCCTGAACTAGGCCAAGGTTCCTGGGGTCTCCAATTTGATATATTTTGTGAGCATGAAAGACACAGAGGAGCACTGGATAGCTGGAAATGGTTTCCCATCTTATCCCGACTCATGAAAAAGGCAGGAGCGTCCCGAGCCTCCCCAGCAAGTGTCTGCACAGCTCTTCTTCACTTCAGTCCCGTTTTTCTAAGAGTTCAAGAAGACTTCCCTTTGGCCGCCAGGCCCTTGCTCAGACACACCGGGGAAGCTGGGCTGCTGTGACTCAGACAGTTTACAGCCATTCTTGGGATGTTCAGTGTGCTGGAGAGGAGCCAAGAAATGCCAGGCCCTCAGGTCTGCAGGAGAAAATGCAGCAAAGAAGGAAATAATATTATGTCTCCTCCCGAGCCTCGAGAACTGCCATCTGCCACGAGGCGAAGCCCATGCTATTGTTGGGAGGCACCAGAAACCACTGGCAAGAGCTTTGGCTTGACTAATGGGTGACTTCCCAGCAGGACATCATCAGGACATGCTGGCCACACCTGGTCACACCCAGCACTCCAAGGCTAGCCCCATGCTTGCTGGCTTTCCTCCAGATCAACTGCCTCCCAGTCAGAAATATCTCCTACTGGAGGATGGTCAGAATTGTGTGTCATAGAGGACTCTTTACCCAAACTGCTTCTAACTGACTTGCCTCAGTTTTCTCAACATCCCCAGCAGTGATGAACCAGATGAAGTCTGTGATCCTCACCCAGAATAAGCTACACTAATATTCTCTTCCCCCAAGACAACTCTCTCTTGCCCACCCATTAAGGCCCAGCTTAAATGGCCTTTTTTCCAAGAATCACTGGATTACAGAAGTTGAGACGGAAGGCCTGAGAGCAGATGAGATGTTAGAAATCATCAAGTCCTTTCCTTCTCTTATTTTCCAGAAAAGGTAAAAGACCAACCCTGGATCCCACAGGTAGAAAGTAGAAGGACCCCAGTCTGAGCCTTTGGCTCCAAATCTACGACTCTTTCCAGCATGCTTTCCTACTTCCTATCTCCCTGATCCCCCAACCACCCCCCACGCACACATACACCTTTTCAAGGGCTCTGCCTTTCCTCCCTCTGAATCCTCGAATCCTTACTTTGTCCTGCCCTGTGGTAACCATCATGCCCAGCATTGTATCCCAAAGGCAGAGTAGGGAGCACTAGGCCTGAAGGCAGCAAAACCAGGCCTTGTGTCATTCCTTGCATACTCACTAGCTGGGGGACCCCAGGCAAGTCCCTTAACCTCTTTAGGTCTTATTTTCCACATCTGTACAATGGGGATAATGTAGCCCTTGTCTCACAGAGTTATCCAGAGGATCCAATGAAACAGTGTTGAGATATTTGGCTAATTTTAAAGTAAGTGCTACGTAAATGTGTAGTAGTCTCATTTAATTAGCATTGTTAGTTTCCATGGCTCATCATTCTCCTTTCTGGCCTCCCTCATGTGGGGAGACAGTACCATAGAACTGAGTGTTGGATTTGAAGTCAAGAGAAGTGGGTTCAGATCCTAGCTCTGCCATGTCCTAGCTGTGTGACCCTGGACAAGTCACTTAACCTCTCTGAACCTCAGTTTCCTCAAAAATAGTGGAATAACGCCTGCAGTATCAACCTGGCAGTTTTGTCAGGCTGAAATTAGATAATGGATGTGAACATGCAAGAAAGGATGGGTGATTACTAGCGCTTTGCATACAGCAGATGGTCAACAAATGCTTAATGAACTGGCTTGATTATCATTTCCTTACAAGTAGGAGCATGACTGAATTGTCTCTCCCCTCCCTACCCTGGAGTGCTTAGCACGGGACTTTACACATGATAGGTGCACAATAAATGCTTCTTGTAAATTTGTGCATTTTTTAAAGTTCTACAGGAATAAAAGAGAGACATATTAATCTTCTATGGAGGGTAACACAGGAAAAAAAAACCTTCACAATGCTGAGGATAAGAGGTTGGCAAACATGCCTAAAGGCAGGCTGTACAGTGACTGAATTCCGCATATAGGGAGCTGGATTTAAATTCTGACTCTTCTTCTATCTGTGTGATTCTAGACAAGTCACTTCCCTCTGGGCCTCAGCTGCCTCATCTTTCAAAAGTTAGACTGGATTCAATTTAAACATGAATGAAGCACCCACTGTGTTCCAGGCACTGTGCTACAGCTAGGGATGTAAAGTTGAAAACAAATCTGTCTCTGCCTTCTAGTAGTGCCTATTCTCCTAAAGAGGTAAAGCACACACAGATAGGTAAGTAAGAGGTCATTTGAAAACAGAGAAGGGACTAGCACCTCAGAGAGTGGGGAGGTGTAGGATCAGGAAAGATTTCAAGGCATCCGGGACACCGGCACTGAGCCTTGAAGAGTGGGGTCCAGGCATCTCAAGGGTCCCTTCCTGCTCGAAAATCTAATGACTTTTTTTAAGGGATGGAGAAAAATTGAGGTTTGTGTTTTTGAGCCTACCATGAACTGAATCAAGAAGTTGAAAGTGACCATAAAAGATTGGGCAAAGCATCTTTGCTAAGGCTGTGTGTGTGTGTGTGTGTGTGTGTGTGTGTGTGTGTGTGTGTGTGTGTGTGTGAGAGAGAGAGAGAGAGAAAGAGAGAGAGAGAGAGAGAGAGAGAGAAAATGTGTGCTATCGGGCCAGAGATGTTGCTATTCCTTTGAGGGTCATTTAGATACAGAGTTGCCATCATTTGTGAGAAATAAGTCTTCTGAAATATGGAATTATGGAAGAAAAGTTACTAAATCCTACCCTTTGACCAAGAAATTTCACTTTAAGGACTATAGCCAATCGACAGGAAGAAAAGACCCATACAGACAAAAAAAAAAAATCCTTAGCAACAGTATTGTTGGTAACAAAAAAAAAAACCTGGAAACAAAAATAAAAGCTTAAAATTTGGAGAATGGCTGAATAAAAGATGATTGAACTTAGTGGAATAACACTGTGCTAGAAGGATTAAGAGATATGAAGATGGCAAAGAAACACAGGAAAGCCTGGCTGAATTGATGAAGAGAGTAGAGCCAGGAGACACTATACATAATCGCTGTAATATACATTACCATAGTATATACATATCAGATACAATATGCATAATATACATAATGACTCTAATATCCGTTGCTGTTGTTCGTCCTTCATTTTGAAGAGGGTCAATGGCATTGACTTGCACATGAATTGGCTCCAAGTGAGGCTGAGCTGCACAAAGTTGTCAGCCTCACTTTCTTTTCCAGAGTCATCAAAGTCAAGGCAGGACAAAAGTCAAGACTGGCAATGGCCGGGGATGCAGCAAATGGCCTTGCCATCCTCCATGTCTGACCAAGCTCTAAGCACTCCATGGCACCTGCCTGCTTCAGCCACCTTCATGGCTGTTGGAACAAACGGTTCTCATCCAGCTATTCCACTAGGGGAAGTCTTCACATGCCCAGGGTAGACATCTCCCTAACTCTCCATCAGTAACCCTCAACCTGGTTTAGCCCATCTGCTAAGATAGTTTACCAGGGTGTGCCCACTGGACATACTGCAGCTTCTTGGAGCCACAGGGTAGAGATGGGTAGACACCGAAGGTGGATGAGCATCCTTACAAAGGACTCAGCAAGCCTTCACACCAGAGGAGCTAGTCCCCCCGAACACCCCATACATCCCACATACATACTGGAATACATATAATGAAGTTAAATTCACACCGAAATGCAACAGCATTAGGTAATTACAATGGTCCCTGAGAGTGCATACTGATAAAATAGAGGGCTGGTCTCTCCTATACAGGGAGAAAAAAGAACACTGAATTCTGGATTAAGTGAGTCAGGTTCAAATTCTGTCTTCCTTTTTTCTATATTTATGTGACCTTGGGGAAAATATTTCACCTTTGCCAGACTCAATTTTTGCCTCTGTACAATGGACTTGCTGACCTCTGAAGTCATAGGATCATAGATTTTGAACTGGAAGGTACATAAGAGGCCATCCAATCCTATCCTCTCCTCTTATAGAGGGAGAAACTGAGGCCCTAAGAGGCTAAATCATGTGCTTGGGGTAAAACAGCTAGTAGATGTCTGAGATATCTGAACCTAAGAATCCTGACTCCTGGTCAATTGCTTTCAAAATCGGTGATGTTTTCCAGGAATGACTGCTAAACAATGTTTTTACCACAAATGTATTTAATGAAAAGGATTGTGTGGGTGTTTGTCACAAAGTATCTGTTATATGGGAACAAAAAGTATCTCTACATTGTTCTAAAGGGAAATAGTGTTTCTTTGATTTCAAAAAACGACTCCCATTTTTATGGGGATTGTGGCCATAAAACGTTATCTCATTTGAACTTGTTCTCTGTAATCAAGCAGGGCAAGAACTCTGCCTATTTAACCATTAAGGGAAGTGGAGTCCAGAATGTTGAAGCAATATGCATGAGATCACACCATTCACAAGCAGCCAGCACAGATGCCAACTCAGCTTTTCACCCTATACTTTCCCAAGGAGGAGACAGGTGCCAGCAAATAGGAAAACCCCATGGTGTCTGCATTGAGTGGATGCTGGTAACCCATCCTCTTTGAGAGGGACAAGATAACAGGCAGGATGTCCCCTTGAAGAAGGATAGAATTCGGGACCCTGGTGGTAGGGGGAGGAACATCTCATAATCAGATCCTCCCAGGATTAGAACCAGGGAGACTCGAGTTCAAATGTGACCTCCCACATTTGGTAGCTTGGCACGTCATTTAACCAGCCTCAGGGCTAACGGTTCACCCTTTCACTATTGATTTTGGAGCAGAGGCTGGAGGGATGTTGGAAAGCAACAGAGAGCAAGGGCAGTATGCTTATTCCAGTGACTAAGTAGAAATTTGAGGCCCCTGGAGCCATTGTTAGGAAATAGCCCCCTTGACAAGGAATTTTAGATTACAATTCAATTCAATTATCCTGAATAAGCGTTTCATATGTTCTTATGATAGCCTAGGTGCAGAGAGACCATCTAGCCCAACCTCTTATTGCATAGCTGAGGGCCACTGACCTCCCCAAAGTCACACAGTGAGCATGTGGCAAAGCTGGAAAGTTCCAATGTTTGTTTGTTTGGTTGGTTTTACTCCAAGGACAATGAGATAGCACCTTCCTATGACCTGATTTTCCTCTTTATTATTTATATAAACAGAATTTGCTGTGGCCTCTGGAATTTCGTCTTTTATTTGCTTCGAAATAAACACATCTGAGTCCCTTCCTGTGAGGAAGAAGCTACATAGATAAGTGACTTTGGGGAAGGATAAGACACTATGCCTTGTGGGCTGACTAGCTACCTGGTACTCTGGAATACCAAGAAAGGCAGGGGTGGAAGACCAAGAGCTTGAAGGCACCTGGACAATCGTCCAGTCCAAGGGTCCTCACCTCTGACTTGTGGACCATTTGGAGGTTTGATGAAATCTTCGGACCCCATCTCAGAATCAAGCTTTTAAATAATTGAAGGAGATACTAAATTGCAATTACAGTTTTGTGAAAATAAAGACGCATTTTTTCCTTGACCAAATTCATGGACACCGTGAAATAGGTCCATGGGCCTCAGGTTAAGAGCTCCTACTCTATTTAATCCTGTCCTTATATAGAGGAGGAAAATACAGAAGATTCAAGATCTGGCATGCCAAATCATTGAGCTCAAATTGGAACTTGGGTCCTTGGATTCGAGGTTCATTACTCATCATATTCAGCCCCACTGCCTCAGGGACTAAAAGGTTTCTGATTAAGACTCTGCAAAGAACCCTCATGGAATTGACATTGTTTCAGATGATTTCAGAATAACCTGGAAATACTTACATGAACTGATGTGAAGTGAAGCAGGCAGGACCAGGAGAACATCATACACAGTGTTGTAGGAGGTTCAACTTTGAATTGCTTAGCTATTTTCAGCCATACAATGATCTGAGACAATCCCAAAGGACTCATGATCAAACATGGTATCTGCCTCCAGAGAAAGAACTCATTTTGTCTGAATATAGACTGAAGCATACTATTTTTCATGTTTGTTCTCTCTTTTTTGTTTGAGTCTTATACAAAATTACCAATATGGAAGTGTCTTACATGATTGCACATGTATAATCTATACCGATCGCTTACTGTCTCAGGCAGGAGGGAAGGAGGAAGGGATAGAATGTGAAACTCAAAACTTAAAATTATTTTAACATGTAATTGTAAAAGTTTAAAAAAATTATTGAGAACCACCACCCTCAAGAGCTTTTGTTTCTGTGGGTCACAACCATCAAAATTTACATTATTAGAAATGAAAATGTCTTAATATTATTATGAAAGTAGTTTAGACCTCATGGATCCCCTGAAACATCTTGGAGTCCCCCAGGATGACAGAGCCTTGTCAGAAAGTCACTTTCCGATGCCTCCTCCCCAACCTTAAGGCCCAGGAAGATAATGATACTCAGTCTCTCTGAACATTGCGTGTGTCAAGACCCTTGTTACCAAAAAAAAAAAAAAAACCAAACAAGAATGTAAGGTGGTACAAAAGAAGGTCTTAAGTAAACTCTCTTCCCCTGTGTGCAGTGGGTTTGCTCAGATACGGGTCTGGCTGAAGGGCAATTCCTGCCCCCAGCGCAGTCCTATGTGCACAGAGGCTGAACTGTTAACAGGGTGTGCCAGTAAGGCAAAATGGGCTTAGTTTAACGGGTGCCCTTGAGGAGTTTGGCTTTTGTTTACCGTGAAAGTACTTTCACCTGTTAAATGCTAAGCTCCAGGCCCAAAGTATATCAGGTGTGAAACCTGTGTGGGCCGTAGATTAATGACTTAAGAGGGGCCAACTCAGGAACCAATGGTCTCTAGACTCTGGTCTCTGGTTGTTGAGGTGGAGCTTGAGAACGCCAGATGCTTGGCTGCGAGGAGAGGCAAGAAACTACAGCTGAAAAAATCCAAAGCAGAGCCGACCCCTGTGTGGACTCAGAAGTTTGAGCAAGGACTTGAGGCCAGTGAATATGATTTATGCCATCTTATTTTTCTGTGGTCTCCTGGCTACTCTTGTGAGGCAGGCCTACTGGGCCTGGAGGCTTGTGTTCACAATACTGGAATGGGGAGGTTGGTTCGCTAATTTGTTGCTCTGGGCCCTGAATAAATTTTTTGATGCCTTCTGCTTAGAGAATTCTATATACCCAACGATTTCGAACCATTCAGATATATATACGATCCTTTTTGAGATCATAAATTCGGCCTTCCTACTACACAGGGTCTCTTCTGGCATCACGGTTTCAACACACGCAGCTAGTGATTATTCAGAACTGTAGCAGTATTTGAGGATATTTGGACAGAGGCCTGTTTAGCAGCAGAAAAGGAATTGAAATCATTTCCAAGAAGGGGATCTGTTCAACACCTCAGGTTTCCTTAAACACACACACACACACTGCATGTGTATATATATATATACACACATATATACATTTATGTATGCATATATATACACAAATCAAACAAATTAAATAGATGGATTGATTAATTAATTACTTACTTAATGAATAAAAAGAACTTGAAAGCCCAGGATTCTGAGCTAAATCTGATGAGATGGGGTTTGATAGGGATCAAGGTAAGGTCTTATACTCAGCTTCCAAACATTGTCTCAACATTATCAAGATAAGAGAGGCATGATTATACTGAAGTTTGTCTGAAAAGGATCTGGGGGGTTTAGTGGACTGCAAGCTCGCTATGAGTCCGCAGTACGACGTGGCAGCTAAAAGAGCTATTGGGCTCCATCAAAAGAGGCACAATTCCCAAGAGCAAGGAGGTAAGAATGCCATTGCAGGCTGCCCATGGCAGAACACATCTAGAAGGTTATTTTCAGTTATAATCAGCCGTGTTGGAAAGTACATGAACTGACATTGTTGTTCGTCCTTCATTTTCCAAGAGGACCACTGATATCATGGGATCTTGGCTTCAGCATGAATTGGACTGAGGTGAGGAAGAGCTGCACAAAGTCCTCAGCCTCCCTCTCTCTTCCAGAGTCATCAAAGTCCAGTGGCAAGACAAAGTCAGGACAACATGGATTGATGAGAAAACATCCAGAAGAAGGCAGCCAGGGTGGAGAAGAGCCTTGAGTCCATGTGGTAAGAGGATTGGTTGAAGGAAACATGGGGCTCTTTAGCCTGGAGACAAGAACGTGAAGTGGGGTGGGAGGCAGAAACATGATCCTGTATCTAGAGTCAGAAGATATTTCAGAGACCACCTGCTTTAACCTTCTCATTTTACAGATGTGGAAACAGGCAGACAGAGGTGAAGGGACATGGGCAGGGTCATAAGAATAGGAAATGGAAGGACTCACATTAAAACCTGAGTCCTGGGACCCCCAGTTCTGCTCTCCCTTCCTTCAATTATGTTACATGTAGATGATCTCCTAGGAGAAAATGTAGATTCCTCTGTTTGGCCCCTGAGGGCAGAACCAGGAGTTTCTCGATCACTTACAGAGAGTCAAATGGAGGCTTGATGTCCAGAAAACCTTTCCTAGGAATGAACGCTGGCCCCCAGTGTCCTGGGCAGCCCCCCTGGAGGAAGCAGCTTCCCAGCCCTCTCACCAGATGTCTTCCTGAAGATGCTGGATGACCCCCCTCTCTCCATCAGGTATGCTGTCAAAGGGAACCTTGGTCAGGCGTGTTTTACACTGGAGGCCACCTCAGTCCTAGCTACGTCTGTCCCGGGGCTCTGTGATTCTTATATGGGCCTTTACCAGAGGAAGGGCTCCCAGGAGTCCTCAGTTGGAAATGAGCCCCCTGTAGGGAGTGAAAACACACCTGTGAGCTTCTGGAAGAGCAGGACCTGACCCTGGACCCTCAGATTTTAAACTCCTGGACTCAGGTATAAGACAGAGCTGTCTGGGGGTGCTCCTCGCCAAGAGGCAAAATGAAATACCTCTCCCCAAGGGAGGAGCGGACCTATCCTGACAGCTATGCTTATCTGGACTGATCCAGCCATGAGGTAATGTATGTTTGCCGGGCACCAGCTGCAACGAGCAAAGGTGTTTGCGTGTGTTTCAATTGCAAAGGAGAGTTGATTTCAAAACAAGTTTCTGTTTCACTTAGGCATATGCAGATGACAAGGGATTGCAGAAATGAAATTACTGGCAAGGAAGGTGCTGGTAAACAGTGAATTTCCCTTCGCCTCCCCAGCTACTCCTCTTAGGTGGCCAGCTCTCTATCCCTTGACCCCACCCCTTTTCCTTTTCCTTTCCTTCTTCCCTCCCTCCCTCCTTCCTTCACTCTTTTTCTTCTCTTTCCTTCTCTCTCTCTCCCTCCATCTCTCTGTGTATATGTATATATAGAGAGATAATACACACACACACACACATACACAACACATATGTATATATTTATTTCACGCATTTAAAAACATCCTTCTGAGGATGGCCAACAAGATTCATAACACCCACTGCAAGGTTAATATTCCCAGGATCTAACCCAAATTCCTCATTTTATGGCTGGCTAAACTAAGGTGTGGTTAAAGTGAACTATAACTATAAAGTGAACTAGGTTGAAGTATATGGCCTCTTCCTGTTCTGAGTTGGAGATTCTGGAATTGCTTGGGTGGGGGGAGAACATAGGTTGCCCACCCTCCCCCCAACCCTTGCCAAGCCTGTAGGTGAGGTCCAATTCTAACCCTAACTCTATTGTCAAGAATTACTCAATAAATGTATAGACTCAACCTTTCCCCCCACCTTTGCCCCATATCACCACCTTTAGAATAGATGAATAAGTGGCAGTCCCACAGCAGCACTTGTTTCTTTTCGCCCCGACAAAGATAAGATATCTTTGGAATATGAGCATGAGCAAAATGGGAGAATATCCAAGTATCCAGCTAATCCCTTACACACACACACACACACACACACACACACACCCTCTAACCAACACAGGCCAGCCTTCCTAGAACTTTGTGGATGCTCTTGAAGCATTTTCGTGGCCTCTGATTTTATCCCCTTAAAGCCAACCTGGTCGTGAGCTACTCTAAATATAGCTCTGTGTCATCTCGGGCATGTGGTCCTTCCCTGGGCTTGCCATACTGATGCGGTAGGGCCCACTGACCTTTGACACATCCTTCAAAAGTTTGAGGTCACCCATGACATGATGAGGCCTCCAAGGAGCTGGAAGAGTTAATCCCTGACCTTTGGCCAGTCTTGCCCCAACTGATCAAGCCTATCGAGTTATGGTTGGAGTTCTGATTCTTAATAAGTAGCTTCATTGGACCTTCCCAGTCAGGAAGCTAGTTAATGCTGAGAGAATCCATTTTTTTCCATGTGGGAGAGGAGGGAAACAGAGGCAGTTGACATTAAGTCCTCGAGCGTACAGACAGACAGGCTAAACTGAAAGTATGGGACCACAAGATCCTAAACCATCCCTACTCAGAATTTACTCTTCCATCTTTCTGCTCATCTTTTCATCTATAACACAGCCACTTAAAGGTTTCTAAGCCGTCATTGTTTCTCCCCTACCACCTAAACCCCTCATCAGTTTTCAGAACTATGGAGAGGGATGCACCTATATGTGAATTGGGATGGATGCTAATTAAGTCTCTCTTGTTAGGTACATTTCTTTTATGTCTTAATAAAATGCTTGTGCCATTAGTTTGGCTCTCTTAGTGCTTTATTAGTGGTCCTGGAGCTGTCATTTACATAATTGATTACTCAAAACAGAGAAATTGAAACTAGGAAAAGTAACAGGAGGCCAAAGTTCTTCAAATTTCTAGAGACCTGATTGTTACATGGCAGGTCAAAGGGACTGGCAAGGTGTGCAGAATGGATCTGCAGCTTCCTGTGCAATTACCATTATTATTCTGTGGTATAGAAAAGCTTGTTTTATCCCATATATTAAAAATAAAATAAAGAAAAAGAAAAAAAACAGAAAAAATGGTCCTAAAAAACAAAGATACCAGCTCTTTTGTTCACCACACCTCCAACATATTTCTCAGAGCTGCTTATCATGCATCCCCTACCAGCACTCCCAAGGCCTCCAACTTGGCTCAGGACTCATCACCTGAGCCTCCCAAGCATCTCCCTGTCTCCAGTCTCTCGCCTCTCCCTGCGGCTGCCAAAGTGACTTCCTGAAGGATGGCCCTGATACAGTCGTTGCTGTAGAGGAAGCTTCAGTTGCTTCCAATTACTTTTAGGCCCAAATACAACCTCCTGTCAGATATGCCAAGTCCCTTACAGACTGGTTTCAGCCGACCTCTTGGGGCTCATTCTGCCACACTCTTCTTAACGTACTCTCAATACCTGCCAAAATGGTCTGCGGGTCATTAGAAATGATCATCTGTTTTCTGCCTCCGTGCTTTTGGAAAAGCTATTCCCCATTCCTAAAGCACACTTTCTTCTTACTTTGACTGTACCTAGTAAAATCCTAAATTCCTTTAAGGTCCAGGTTGAGTGGCATCTCCTAGATCAGCGCTGTACTACTCCCCCTTCCCCAAAAGGTCAGAGAGCTCAAAAATGGCCTTCACCTACCAGATTTCAACACTTTACTCCTACTTCTCTACTTTATGGGGAGTCAGATGGTGGGCTATATGGGTTCATTTCAATGGAAGACAATCTTCCATACAGGACCTTCCAAGGACTGCCTGACAGACTTTGGTGGAAGGCTCATTTTTCAAAACTATTTCCTTTCTGAAAGCATAATGTCCCAACGCACAGTCAGTCTGTGGTATTTGTGCTTCCATTAATTAGTAATGAAACATCACCAGGCCTGGTGTTTGGCTAAGTGCATTGTCTTTTTTTTTCCTCTTCTGAAGGATTCTGGAATTACATGGAGATATTGTAAGAGGCACCTCCTCTAAGAACATAAAATAACTTAAAAATTATTAAAACCAACAAACATGATAATGAATTCAAGGAAGATGAATGATTAGGGAAGCAAGGACTGCAAATAATCAAATGTGATTCCCAAATCCTCTTTTTGGTGCAGAGATCCCATTAAATCATGTCTTAATCGTTGGAAAAAATGGAGAAGCTTGGAGTGATGGAATGTTATCTTTCTTTACAAAGGACTTATCCTGCCTTTTTCAAAAGTAATCCTCTGATGTTGACACTTAGAGGAATCAGAATTTAATGTTCTGACCATAATTCCTTAAAAGTTCTGTTGAGTTCTTATGGTTGCTATAACTTTGGTGAACAAAGTTTCTATGATTGTCCCATTCACAGCCCTAGAAGGATTTCTGAAAGTAAATGATGTGGAGGATCTTGGTAGTTGTATCATAGGTTTTTATTCTGTCGACATGTCCCTCATGGGACATGAGTCAACTGGGTCAACTAATGCTGGTTGACTGACTTACTGATGGACTTCACAGGATTGATTTTTATGGCCTGCCTTCCCAACTAGATTAGAAGCTTAAGAGAAGCTTCATCTTAATGAAAAGATAAATGTCATAACAATCAGGGAATCCAGAATTGGAGTCACAGGTCCTCAAAAGGGCAATAGGATTCCTCCAGAGGTCGCAGGATGAAGGACTCAGATCTGGAAAGGACCGTAGAGGCGACTGAATCCAACACTCTCAAATGATGAGCCCAAGGCCCTGAGGGACAGAGACAGCCTGAGGCAGAATTTGAACTCAGATATTCATGAAAGTCAAAATGATCAAAAGGCCACTTCTTTATCCATTGTACCACATGCTTCAGCAGGCACTTTTCAGCCAATCAATCAATGAACATTTATTAAACACCTTCTGTGTGCCAGGCACTGTGCTAACTGCTGGGGATACAAAAAAAGGGGGGCAAAAAAGCTTACAGGATAAATTAGAAATAATGAACAGAGGAAAAGTATTGAAATGTAGAGGCTTGGGAAGTTTTGAGTTGGACCCGGTGGTCACCGAGGTCCCTTCAAACTTGAAGATTCTGCGATTCCAGGATTCTGTGTTCTCTCCCACATCCTCTACCAACACCTAATGCCGTATTCTACATGCTCTAGGTATTCCAAATATTCTGTTCAGTAACTGATCTCTCTAAAATCTTAAATAGCTGAACACAAAAGGAGTCAAGATCACTCCCTTCCAAAAGGAAGAGTCTTTGAGTACTCGTGATTGTCCAAAAGTCCACTAGTAGAGAAAGCCAATCTATGTCAAACCAAATGTACAGCAGTGTCCTCAGTCCTCTCTCTCTCTCTCTCTCTCTCTCTCTCTCTCTCTCTCTCTCTCTCTTTCTCTCCCTCTCTCTCTCTTTCTCTCTCTCCTCTCTCTCACTCCATCTCTCTCCTCTCTCTCTCTCTCTCTCTCTCTCTCTCTCTCTCTCTCTCCTATCATAAAAGATTTTGCACTGATTGTTTAGATCCCTTCCAAGGTCCTTGTCTTTCACTAAGGTGAGCCTTCTTGACTTCACTCCCCATGGCCACCAGCCAGAATGATTGGCCATCGATCCACCCCCATACATACCTGATTTTATGTGCGTAAACACCCCCAGCCGTTGCTCTTCCCTTTTGCCTCTGCCACAATTATCGTCACCCCCACCACCCCTCAGAAATGGCAAAGGGAAGTGAAGAAATCTGGGCCACAGTGACTCACAGAAGCATACATAGTGTGAGTTCACCGAAGCTCTCCAGACACTTGTTGGGAAACCATCATTTACGGCATCAGTAGAAGAAGAAGCATGATTTATTCCAAAGAGTTGGACGTTTATGGAAGAGATGATTGAATTCAAGTCTTTTCACTGCTGGCTCCTTGTTCTGTGACCCCTTCATGTTTCTGAACCTCACTTTCCTTATCTGTAAAATAGAAATGAAGATGCCTACACTACTAGATGTTGTGAGGATCCAGTTAGATAATATATTGTGCCAGTTTGTAGTAACTGCTTCTTGGGGAGGAGTTTTAATAGAAGAGGCAAGCTAGCCAATGATACTAAAATCAATACACTGTTATTTGAACTCACATAAGGGAGGGTACTTAGTGTGAAATAATCATGGAAAAAGTGAATATAGGGCAGTAGTTAAAGGGGATCTCACTAATGGGGGCTCACAAGCTATAGTTTGAGCAGAGCAGACCAACAGGGCACTTCAGAACTTGAGAGCAGCAGACACTGCCTGGAGATCTGACCAGGGAATTCAAGGACACATTGGAGAAGTATTCCAATGGGGTGCTACAGAAGGACAATTGGGGAGACAAGGGTGCAGCTCTGCCTCCCAAGGCACAGGGTACATCCATCAACCAACTAACAAGCATCTAATAAGTGCCTACTATGTGCCATCTGCAACTTCGTCAGAATACAGTAGCTAAGACTGGGCAATATTTTAGGTCAGTGCAAGGCCGGGAGATTCCTACATTTTGCCAGGTCAGTGTAGGCAAGCCTAGGTTCAATTCAATTCAGGAAACATTTATTAATTGCCTACTATGTGGCAGACACAGAACTAAGCAATAAGGATACAAAAAGAGGCAAAAGATAATCCCTGCCCTCAAGGCAATTACAATCTAAGGGGGAGGGGGGGAGACAATCTGCAAACAATTATATACAAAGTAAAAGATGTACAGGACAACTGGGGAAGCACTGGAATTAAGAGGGATTGAGGAAGGCTCCCAGAGAAGGTACAATTTTAGTTAGGACTTAAAGGAAGCCAGGGAGGTCAATGGTCAGATCAGAGGAGGGAGGGCATTGCAGGGGAGGGGGACAGCCAGAAAAACGTCCAGAGGTGAGAGATGGAGCATCCTGTTGGTGGAACAGCCAGGAGGCCGATGTCGCTGGATCTGGCTCAAAGAGTACATGTCAAGGAGTGAGGTGACCCCATACTACACCTCTGGCCAGATGCAGAAGAGGGCTAGGTATGTGTATGGGGGTGCTTGGGCTGTGTGTGTCTCTTTCAGATTCTTTTCACTTGTTTCCTGCCTCCAATGTCACAGGCAGGTAGGCTCGGGAAAACTACAGAGCTAGAAGCATTGTGCAAGGAAAATCGATGCTATGGAGGGTTCCCAAAAAAGGGAAGGGCACTGGCAAGGGCTACACAGATGGAAAGGCCAGTCCTAGGAAGCCAGAGAGTGGTTCAGATTCTCCCAGATTTGTAAAGGGTGTCATAAGCCAAAGTATTTCTTTATATGAATATAGACTCCCTCAGGGACACCTCCTCCATGCAGTCTTCCCTGCTTGCCCCAGTTGTTACCCCTTGCTCCCCAAGTCATTCTGTATTTATTTTGTATTTCTCTTCTGTTTACTCATTTCTAAAAGCATTGCATCCTTCTGGCCGATGATAAGCTCCTTACCCCTTGACCTCAAGTATGAGCTCAATCCCATCTGTATCCCCAGCACCAAGCACAGTGCTTGGCATACAGTTGGTGCTTAACAGATGCGTAGTGACTGACTGGCTACTTAGCACTTACTCCCTGCATATCCATTATAACTCCCCATTTTCCTTCTTACTAGGAGAATATTCTTTTCCAGTCTTCTATCCAGTGTCTGCCTGTTTTGCTTCTCCCTATGTGTCACCATCCATTTTCTCTCTCTGCCCCTTTCCTTGAGGGGTGACCCCTGCCGAGAATACTTTCCCTCATCATTCCACCTCCTTCAAAGACTTGGTTTCCTTCAAAACTCAACTTAAACACTCCCTTTTTTCTTGTTTAGTATTTTATTTTTTTCCCAATTACACATAAAAACAATTTTAACATTCTCTTTTTTTTTTCCAAATTTTGAGTTCCAAATTCTCCCTCTCTCTCCCTCCCTTCCCCCTGTTATTGAGAAGGCAAGCATTTTGACATAGGCTATACACAAAACCAACCCTTCTTCCAGGGAAAGTCTTTCCTGATTCCCTAAAGTGCATCCACACCCATATATGCGCACTCTTTCACACACATACTTACATACACACACGCATTCAGAATCATCACTTATTCATTTTGTATTTATTTATACGGGTACATATTGTCATGCCCTCTCCCCTAGAATGTAAGGTCCTGAAGGGCAGAAGCTAAACTGTTTTTGTCTTTCTGTATAAGCCCAGTGCCTGATCTGTAATAGTCACTAGATAAATGCTTGTTGACTGAGTGATAAACATTAGCAGTTATGATATGACAGAGGCCAGTTGAGAGGTCAAAGTAAAGTTTGGGCGAGGAGAGATGTCCAAGCTTTACATTCAATGGAACTTTTGCATCAGATGGAGGATTCCACTGGTGGAACAGCCATGAGTATGGAAGCACCATCTACCAGTGTAGATTGGCACCTTCTCTGCATCTTCTAGCCTTACAGACGTTGCCCAAAGTTCTTAGAGGTTAAGTGACTTGCCCAGGATCACACAGCCAGTATAGATCAGAGGACTTGAACCCATGCTTTGCCGACTTTGAAGCCAGTTTCCAAACCATCACATCGTGTTGCTTTTCTGATGTAATTTTCCTCCTTTAAATTAAAACTCGCACATTGCCTTTACCCACTACAGAGCTATAACCCCCTTTGGTTTTCCCATTTATGACGAATATTGGAATTTGTGTCCTTGAAGAATATTCATTTCCCTCCTGGATTTTTGACCCAGTTACGTGTTGAAAGGGGAGCAGACAGAGCTAAACGAAGGGAAGAAGGCATGAGGATGACAGCTGAGCTGGTAGTGGGGGTGGGGGGGATGCTGGTCAGAGCTGTGCATGGTCCCCTCCCCATTGACAAAGCTCCCTCCTCCCCACACCCCCAAGCCTGAGGACTTCTCCAGGACCTGGTCACATCTCTAGGGCAGAGGGGCCAGGCAGGAAGAGGTTAAAGTGAATGTTTCTGAAATAAATTATGCATTTCCTCTGATTCCCTGGGTTTGAACATGGCTGGTGGCACTACTTTACATACTTAAGATGAGATCCTCTTGAATTCATGCAACATAATGAAAGCATTAGCATTCCACATCTGCAGTTCTGATGCTCAGAAAAGCAAAAACAAGGGTGCAAGTAGGATGCACTTCTTGGATTGGATTTGAATCTTGGCCGTTAGCTGTGCAATATTCTGCACCTTTCGCAATATTCTGGGCCTTAGTTTCCCCACCTGCAACGTTGGGATCAAAATTCCTCGAGTACCCACAATGCCTCAGTACCGTGAGATCATCAGGCATTTTGTAAAATTGAGAGCGCTGTGGTTGGTAGCGACTCGAGAATGAGCATACCCATTCCACATACCTCATAGCTTTGTTCCACAGGGCTCTGCAAACCTCCAAGTACCTAAGTGGCCTTGAGAAGTCTTGGATTGAATGAAAGGGGCTGGCCATTGCGCACATACGTGGAGGCGTAAGACACAGTCTTGACCTCGGGAGTTTCCAGCTCTTCCCAAAGAGCCCAGAGCACTGGAGCCCAAGTCTGGGGAAGTCTTTGCTCCAATCCCTGCTCTGGCCGTTGCCCGTTGGGGGATCCCCAGCAAGTCGCTTCACTCTTTCGGATCTGTTCCCTCACCTGTAAAATGGAGGTAGTCCTAGGGTTTGTACTTCCCTCTGCGTGGGGTGGCTGGGAGCCAAGCTGCACGGAGATCCTCTCACCGCCTAGGAAATAAAGGGGAGGGGCTCTAAGTCCCAGGGAGAGATCCATGGTGACTAAGTCAGTGAAGGATCTGGCCTCACAATCCCTTTCTTAATTCGAAAGTCCCTGCTCACGCGGACTTCCACGAAAACCACCGCCATTTACATAGGCTCTGATTTACACAACACATGGCTTCCTGGGATTCGGGAAGGAGGCCATGCTGAATATTCCTCTGCTCTAGGAAGAAATAGAAGATTTGTGCATACATACGGAGGCTTTCCAGCCGGGAAGAGCCTCAGAGATCATCTTATTATCTGACTCCTTAACCCTTTGGCAATCTGATGAAACTTATGAGTGTCTCGCAATAACGTTTGTAAATACAAGAAGTAAAATACATGGGATTACAAGGGAAACCAATGATTTTGAAATAGTTATCAAAATAATTTTTAAAAGATTTCCCAGACTTTAGATTTCAATTCAGTTCAGTCCTTGCTCAGTCATGTCCAACTCTTCGTGACCCCATTCAGGGTTTTCTTGGCAGAGACGCTGCAGTGGTTTGCCGTTTCCTTCTTCAGCTCGTTTGACAGATGAGGAACCAAGGCGCGCAGGGTGAAGTGACTTGCCCAAGGCTAATTTTACAGATGAGGGAACTGGGGTCTAGACAGAATTGGGGATCTGGAAAGATTCATTTATTATCCCTCCCACTTGGCAGGTTTGGAAATCAGTTGCCTGGGGAGCACAGCAGAAGTCTTGGGGGGGGGGGGAGGAAACCACAACTTTAAGAGGCAAACAGAATAAAAGTCTTTCCTTTGTATTCTTTAATGAGATAAGTAGAGGTTACTCACTGTCTTTTCTCACCAGCTCTGTCTTGTTCGCCTCCGATGCTCAAAAACGGTCATAAAGGGGACCTTAGGTTGACTAACCAAAGTCATGGGTGGGCTGGCCTCCAAGGGCTGCCTTATTCTTCCCTTCTTTATGTTGTCTTCACACTTTGCCATACTGCTGAGCCCACCTCAGGGGAGGGAGGGCATGTTTGCTTTTCTTCTTTCCTCTGCCCTGGCAGCTAAGTGGCAACTAGGACAAAGGGCCTGGCCTGGAGTCAGGAAGATTCATCTTCCTGAGTTCAAATCCTCCCTCAGACACTTATTAGCTGTGTGACCCTGGGCAAGTCACTTAACCTTGTTGGCCTCAGTTTCCTTATCTGGAGAGAATCAGACATGACAGAACAACAGCAAACTACAAAGCTTAACGATATGACATTTAAAATGATTTCAGATCTGTCTCAAAAGGAGATCATTGTTGCCAAACACAGAGACTTAAGTGAAGGGCATGCAGCAAGCCTCTAGAAGCAGGTCCTTCTGAGCTGCTGGACTTGGTTTCTACCAAGGACCTAGGCATGCGTGCCTTGACTGTGTGGGAGGACACAGGCTCTGGCCCCTCGTGATAGAAAATGCAAAGACAAACCAGGAGCCCCTGGACTTTAGCATGGAAATGGTCCTCTGCAGAGCCAGATCATTTCTGGCCTGATCTGAAGAGACCTGGAGGGAATGAGCATCTAGTCAGTCAGTCAATCAGTCAGTCAACAAGCATTTACTAGGCACCTCTTCTGTGCCAAGAATTGTCCTAAGTGCTGGAGATACAAAAGAGGCAAAAGACAGTCCCAGCCCCCAAGGAGCTCACAGCCTAATGGGGGAAAGAATGTACAGATGTGTCCAAACAAACTACAGACAGCACATATCAGAGATAATCATTCACTCATTCAATAAACATTTATTAGGCTCCTACTGTGTGCCAGGCACTGTGCTAAGCGCTGGGAATGCAAAAGAGGTGAAAGACAGTCCCTGCCCTCAAAGAGCTCATAGTTTTATGGGGAGACAGCACACAAACAAACGCATACAAAGCAAACTGCAGACAGGCAAATAATGAGCAGAGGGAAGGTGCCGAATTAAGAGCGGCTGGGCAAGGCTTCCTGGAGAAGGTGAGGAGGTTGGCGAGGAGATGAATGATGAGGCAGAAGGGCTGGATTCCATCAGCGGTTCTGCCATTAACAAACAATAGCTTTCATAAATCACCTCCCTTCCTAGATCTCATTTTCCTCATCTGTGAATTGGGCCAGGGAGGCTGTACGTTCTCTCTAAGGTCCCTTTCGGTGCCTTCCTTCTGCAGCTATGTGTGATTGCTTTCCACTGGTCCCAGGAAACTGTGTTAAAAGGAGAGGGAGCAGACAATAATTAGAATCAGGACAGATCTTGAGTTGGGGTCCTGGGTTCGGATCCCAGCTCTTCTACTTGGGGATCCTCAGCAAGTCACTGTACCTCTTCTGGCCTCAGTAAGATGAAGGCCTTGGTCTAGACAATGACCCAAGTCCTTTCTAGCACCAAGCCTTCGGGTGCTGACCAAATGGCACCATGATGGTGCTTGAGCCCAAAACATGGCCCTGGGGATACCAGGAGGCTCCTGGAGCTTTACCTTGAAGTCAGAGATTGCCAAGAGAGTTCTTAAAATAAAAAGCTTGTAAAATACAGCCTGATGCTTGAGTCCCAACCTATCACTATAGCTCAAGAAGCTGTCCTAAAAACCACCAGGATGTGGCCCTGGCCAGAGCTCATTTGGAAGGCTCTGGCTGTCATGGCAGCCTCTGCCATGCCCAGACCCTAAACTGGGACCGATGATGAATCAGTGCCTAATTAAGGACTCCCATTCCTTCAAGGCAGGAGGAGGTAAACGAGCCTCTTTAAGCATAAAGGGAAGCTCAGCTCAGGCCTTGTGGCAAAAGTCAGAAAGGGGCAAAAGAATGAAATTAATTATTTATAAATTCTCATGGGAAACTCTCCAGGTTGCAAGATGGATAGCAATGACATACTTAACACTACTTTTTATATGGACTACATGAAGTTTTTATTTTCAGAGTGTTGGCCTGGAATGGGGCAGAAAGCAGGCCTGGGAGCTGGGAAGGCAAGTGTGCCTCCTGCCTCCAACATCTCCTGCTCTGGGACTCTGGACTGGTCAGGTCTTCCCTCAGGGCTTGGGGCTCTCCAGGTGGGGGGCTCTTTGGGACCCTTTGTCTGTCAGGCTGCTGAAGCCCTGGATCCCTTCCCAGAACCACATTCTTAAATGAATAAAATAAAATACAAGTAGGAAACTATTATATTGAAATATAGTGATTAATATCAGGTTGGGGAGAAGGGCCTCAGACTCTGGGTTCAGAACGCCTGATCTAAGACTCTCAGTTCTAGATAAACGGCCTTCTCTATTTGATGAAGGGAGTTTCTACACTGGGAGTTGTCTGCATGGCTGGAATCCTGAATCTAGAACAACACACGAAGTTCTGTGATTATCTGAAAATGTCTCAAGACCAGGATCATGAGCCTGGAGACAGAAAGGTCAGTGGAGCCACTGTAATACGATGCCCCCACTTTACATTGGGAAACTGAGACTCATCTGGCCAAGGCAACCATACAAGAGAAAGACTGATGGATCTGGAGTTTGAAGATCCTGGGTTCAAATCTGAGTCACTTTCAATGGTCTAGCCTCAACTTCGTCATCCATATAATAAGGATGTTGGGCTATGTGACAGCTCTAAAACAATGACCCTGTGATTCTTAATCATTTTACCACCCTGAGCCTCAGTTTCCCATTTTGTGAAATGAGGGGGTGTAATATCAATTAAATTGGGACTTTTTTACTCTTTTAGAATGATAAATTAATTGTCTTTGACTGAGCCTTACTAGGTGAAAAGCCCCAGGCCCAAACCCCTATCTACTAGATGCCAAGTCTATGTGGGCGTAAAGCCCTCAGGGTCCTAAGGGGAGTTGCTAAGACCAGAGCCAACAGTAGGAGCCTGAGTTCTGGTCACTCAGATGACGTTTGATGATGGCTAAAGAGTGCATAAAAAGAGAGAACAGAGCTATTTGCTGGGGCTCTGAGCCACAGGAGGAGTGACGCATGACTCTGGGCCAGCCATGGTTATGAGCTCCCCAGCTCCTGAACGCAGATGTTGGTTTCTGGGTAACTATGAATTGTATTTGGTCTGTTTATAATGTATGCTTGTAATTTGTTTGTATTTGCTCTGAAGTTCAGGGTGCTGGCTTTTTCTCCTGAACTAAGTGGATGATATATGCATATGTTAGATTAAAGTGAGATTGTTAGCCCCCTAATGTTACTTTCCTTAGTAAAGCAGATCAAAAGAGCCTGTGCTTTTCCTGGAGGTTTTTGTTGTAGGCTCTATGACTTTGTTAACTTCACCTGACTGTATGTTTTGGTCTTCTTTGTCACCAAAGAAGGAATCCAGAGTCTGAGACTGAATCTGGGTGTGTTTTCGATGCCTGGCCATATTC
>CM053627.1:4627335-4711132 GCA_028646595.1 Phalanger gymnotis | reverse complement strand
GGGGGGGGGGAGGAAATGGGGAGAAAATTTGTAATTCAAACGCCTGTGAAAATCAATGCTGAAAACCAAACATGTCAAAAATAAATTAAAAAAAAAAAAGAGCCTGTGCTGGCAGCATTCTTGTTGTTGGGCTTGTGCTGGTCTTTTACCCCCACAACAGCTTCTAGCTGAATTGCTGCAACAGGTGTCGGCTTAGATGGTCTCTAAAGTCCCTTCTAGCTCAGGATCAAATGAAGCAAGATCTGAACACAGACCTTGTGACATCAAAGCCATTGGGCTTCCCATGACCGCAGGCTACCTCTCAAGTTTTCCTGAGAGGCTGCTAAAAGCAGAACAACTCAAATGGGAAACGGCATCTGACAGTTCTTCCTAAGGGCTCTCACATCATACAGACCTCCTGCCTTCTGGCTAAGTAACAATGGGGACTCTATCAAAATGCCTCCTCTTTTTTTTTTTGCAGAGAGAGAATCAGACAGACAGAGAGAGACAGAGACAGACAGAGAGACAGAGACGGTGGGAGGGACAGAGAGACAGAGAAGCAGACAGACACAGAGACAAACACAGAAACATAGAAAGACAGAGAGACAGAGACAGAGCTAGAGACAAGGTGTTGCTCGATCCTGAGCTTCTCCCTCACACCCACCCTCCGTCTCTATTCTATTTTCCACCAGGATTTCCCAAACCCAATTCCTTTCCGAACCTCCCTCGCAAGACTCCACCTTCTTGGATCGGAATAGGGGATGCATGAGGGAAGCTTGGAGGAAGGAGAGGCTGGACACACAGGGAGAAGAAGGAAGAGTCAAGCTTTCTGCCTACAGAACAGCTTAGCTTAGAAAAGAAAGGCTTTGGCTAAGGAAGGTTTTACAAAGCGGTGATTGTGAGATCAGCACTGGAGATGCTGCCTTAGACTTCAGAACCTCTGAAAACTGAGCCATCTTAGAAGGCATCTGGTCCAACTGTCTCGTTTTACCCAAGAGGAAAATGAAACCTGGAGAGGTTTGGTGACATGTCAGTCAACAATCGGTCACCAAGAATTTCAGAAGCATTGACTGTGTAGCAGCTCTGTTGCTAAGTGTGAGACACAAAGAAAGGCAAAAGCCAAACAGTCCCTGCCCCCTGGGAGCTCACCCTCTAGTGGGAGAGACAATCTGCAAGAACAATGGACTTCTTTGAGTTCCTGCTGCGATTTTGGGTTAGAGATGGGCCCAGAACTCTGAGCTCTGGGGGCCAAATCAAGGGATGTTCCCTCTACCCTAAACCACCTGCCTCTGCTGCCCATTCTCTCAGGTTTCTGTGTTTCTGAACCTTTGTCCCAGACCCCCCCGCCCCCACAGCTTCCAGCATCTGTCTCACCAAAATGATACATTCAGGACCCAAAACCACTGGAAATCCTTTCTTAGAATATTCCAAGGTGTTAGATTTAGAGATAGAAGGTCCCCTGGAGACCAGTTACTCCAACCCTAATGTTTTACAGATGTGCAAAAAGACTTCAGAAGGGAAAGAGACTTGCGAAGGTCACACAATTCAAGTCAAGATTTGAACCCAGGTCCTTTGACTATTTAGAATTAGAATCATTTTTTTTTTCGGCCCAACGAGAAACATTTCCATTAAACACCATTTGGATCATGCCGTTCCTTCTCTCAGAAGCCTACAAGCGGGGCCCCACTGAAGCAATAAAGTTCAGTGGAAAGATCCCTGGTTTGGGAGTCAGAGGAATTAGATTCAAACCCCACCTCTTACTACTGAGTGACCTTGAACAAGTCAATTGAGTCCCTGGGCCTGAGTTTCCTAGAGGTTGAATTAGCTGCCTTCTAAAGGCCTTTCCGGCTCTAGACCTCAGACCCTACACATCTACCTGAAGTTTTTAACAGAGAACTTTAAAGTCATTCAGTGATCAAGCAGCCCTTCTCTTCCCTCTCATGCTGGGGATATATTCTTCACTTCCAGGCCACGAGCGGCAGGTCCCCAAACCACCAGGAGTGTCTCCCTGACCCTCCTGTCCCCTGAAGGCAGAATGCCTCTCTGGTGGGCCTCGTGTTTTCTCTGCTTCAAAGCAGCGCTGTGAAGCTTCTCAGGGATGAGCCCACCCACTCCCACAGCTCCTTTACTGGGTCCCTCGGGGAAAGCTGCCTAATGGTGATGGCCCTCACTTATGTGGGTTTCCTCTCTACCCGTCCTGGTGAAAGATGGTGGGAACGGTCAGTGTGGGTGGAGAGAAGAAGCTGGATCAGAGACATAGATGTTCAGAGAGGGGGAGGAGGAGGAGAGCATTCACACTAGGCTGGAATGTTTGAAGGCCGTTTGTAAATGTATCTCATTTGATCATTTCCACACCCCTAGGAGGCAGGTGCTATTAATAATGATAATACCAACAGCTGAAGTTAAGGTGCCCAGTGCTGCGCTCAGCCCTGCACAATTACTATCTCTTTAGGTTCTGACAACAATCCTGGGAAGTTGGCTCCATTATTATCTCCACTTTACAGATGAGGAAATGGAGGCAAATGGAGGTTAAATGACTTGCCCAGGGTCCCACGGCTGGTAAGCATCAGAGGTCAGATTTGAACTTGGTCTTTCTGAATCCAAGACCAGCACTCCATGCACTGAACAAAGTTCCAAAGGAACAGATCTGACCATGCCAATCACTGATTCGAGAAGCTTCCTCAGTTGCCTGTTGCCTCTGGGGTGATGTAGAAACTGCTTACACTGGCATTTCACATCCTTTGTAACTCAGATCTAGCTTACATTTCTCGCCTGCTTTTCTTGTTCTCTCCCCTTTACCTCCAGTTACCCAGATACCTGCAGTCAAAGTGGCCAAGGTTTCGTTCCCTGCACACAGCATCCTGTTTCCTACTCCATGGTTTGGCACAGGCCACTCCTCATCCCTACAATGGACTTCCTTGTAAGCTCCAAACCTTCCCAGAATCCTTAACTTCCTCCATTTTTCAGCTCTATCTGCTACCTTCTATGGGAAACCCACACCCCCAGCTCTTAGGGTCTCCTCCTCCTCTTATAATGTTGCAGTTACTCTACATCTCTGCCCAGCCCCTCCCCACCCCTGTAGAGTTTAAGCTCTTGGAGGGCAGGGATATTTTTTTTGTTATGACCATCCCTAGGTCCTACTGTGGAGCCTTATACATACGAGGCACTTAATAAATAATTGAAGGGAGAAAGAAAGAAGAGAAAGAGAGAGAGAGAGAGAAAGAAAGAGAAAGAGAAAGAAAGGAGGGAGGGAGGGAGGGAGGAAGAACAAGAAAGGTTAGCCTTGGAAAGATGTATGTAAGCATTTCTGGTGAATACTTTGCATTTCAGTTAAAACCAAAAAGCATGCAGACATGCATAGATGTGGCCATTTATATTTAAAAATGGAAAAATGATCTTAGGTTTTAGTGAATCCTGAGCTCAACATCACTTGATGACAGGATGTGATGGCCCCAAAATGTTCTTTAGAATTTGGGCAGGAATGCTGAAGACACAGTGTTTCAGTGACTCATCTGGTCCTTCTGCTTGGGGCCAGCACTGCACTAAAACCCTGTGATGTTAAGCCAGTGATGGAGAAGTAGCAGAAGGTGGTGAGGGTTACTGAGGAATGATTGATGGCGATATCAGATAAAAGGGCCCACATAAAAGATTGAAGCTAGTAACATTGGAGCCATCTAAGGTTTGCAGACTCACGGATCAAGAGGCTTTTTACAGCACAGGTGTGATGAAAAATCCACCCCTCTCCAATGCTTGGTCATTTCTTTTTCAGAGGAGTGAAGAACAATGTTATCTCCAAGTGGTGCTTGGCATCTATGGGACTTTGGGCAAGTCACTCCCTTCCTTGGTCTTCATTTCTACCTCTACAAAATGGAGGGGTTGGACAGAGTAATCTCAAAGGTCCCTTCCAGCTCAAAACTGACTCTGAAGTCAGGGGGCTTGGTTTCAAATCCTGCCTCTGACAGGATTTGTGTTTCCTTGAGCCAATGACTTAACCTTTCCAGGCCTCAGTAAAATGTGAAGATTGGACTTGTGGCCTCTGAGGTTCCTCCCGACTCTGGACCTAGGATCTCTTGTGAGGACAAGTCTGGATAAGAGCAGATGGGCTCATTGCCCTAATGTATGCATTATACAAGCATCATCAGAAGTGGCCTCTCCTTTTAAAGACTGCATTCATTTACAGCAGAGTCTGGGGCATTTTCTGCCAGAGCCTGCATTTGTCTCAAAGATGTATGTGTGTGTGTGTGTGTGTTGGGGGGAGGGCAGGGGAAGGCACTCTGGATTTCAGGGCAAATAATGAGGAACAGTGGGGAGAGAAATAACCTTCTTTCCTTGTTACCTGTACTGAAGTCACTAAAATTCTCTGCAAGCTGTTTCTTGCCCAGATTTTGAGGAAGCCAAGCCCTGTTTGGATATTTACTGAAAAAACCAGGCTGTGTGGGAGGCCTAGAGCCCAGCCAGGGCTAATGCACATGGATCTTTTCTTCCCAAGTCTCTTTCAGCAGCTGGCCATCTCTGCCCTTAGTACCTGGGTCATAAAATCTTAACAAGAAAGGCAAGAAGATGATCCCATATCCCTGTAGGTTTTGACAAGTCACTAGGTCTCAAACAAAGGATTTCATTTGTCTTGGTTTTGTTTGTTCATTTGTTTTATTTTGCCCAGAGAAATAACAATTACTTACGTCCGAAAATTCCCCCAAACAGAGAAGTCTTGTGATTTGTGTGATCGAGGATCACGCAAATAGTGTCAATGCTGGGATGCCAAGCGAGGTCCTCAGACTCCACCTAAAATGGTTTTGTCACTTTGCATTTCCTCTGGGTTCTTGAAAGCAATGCCAGGCAAGGGAGCTCTGGAAGGTCTGACCTTCTGGCAAGGGTTTGACGACTGTGCCAATGAAAGACCACATGGGTTGGCTGAGTCTTCAGGGGTAGTGCTTTGTACAGAATAGAGAAGAATTCATATCAGGGAGAACTATGTTTAGATGCCACCCATGACCCGAACTAGCTGAGAGACTTTGGACAAATCACTTCACTTTTCCAGGCCTCAGATATAATACACAACTCAGGTCCAGTGCTTTTTCTTAGCAAAAACCAATCAATGAACAATTATTAAACACCTTCTTAGTGCCGGATACTGTGGTAAGTGCTGGGGATATAAAGAGAAGAGGGAAAAGTATTGTCCTCTCCACATTTCCAATCTTACCAGGGAGACTTTGTGTACATATACTGGTATATATAAAATATATCAAGCTTTTCTTATGTCTTCTTAGGCAAGGGGAGGGGGCAGGGGAGGATGGCCCCACCTGTGGAGATCATCTTCGGTGCCCTTGAGGGTAGAGTGCCAGAGGGGGAGTCAGGACAACTGATGTCCAACCTGCCTCAGACTCTCAGCAGTTATATGACCATAGGCAAATCACTTAATCTCTTTCAGCCTCAGTTTCCTAATCTGTAAAATGGGGATAATGATAGCTTCTATTTCACATGAAAAAGCGCTTTGAAAATCTTAAAGCACCATGTTGGGAAGGAGGAGGGAAGAGGGAGAAGGAGAAGAGGAAGATGTAGAAAGTGGCATCTGAAGTGATCCTTGAAGAAGAACAGGGATTCCAAGAGCCTTAAGTGAGGAAGGAGTGCATTCCAGTCGTGGGAGATAAAATATTCGAAGTCGTGGAGGTGGGAGATGGAGTTTCAGGCATGAAGAACACTAATAAAGCCTGTTTGGCTGGTCTGGGGTGCGAATGAAGGGGAATGATATGAAATAAAGCTGGGAAGGTAGGCTGGGTCCAGATTCGGATGGGCTTTAAATGCCAAAGGAGCTTATGTTTGACCCTGGAAGTCATAGGGAGCCACTGGACTTTCTTGAGGAGTGTAGTGACATGATCAGGTCTGCGTTTCAGGAAAATCCCTTTGGCAGCTGTTTGAAGGATGAATTGGAGAGAGGGAGACACAGAGACTGAGAGACACAGAGACAGACAGATACCTGAGGCTAAGAGATCAGTTACAAGGCTGTTGGAATAGTCTCTAGGACAAAGGGGATGAGGTTCTGGACTACGGTGGTGGCTGTGAACATGGAAAAAGGGCACATATACAATAAATGCTGTGAATGTAGGAGCAACAAAGCTTGAAACTGGCTGGACATGAGGGCTGAAGAATGAGATGGCAAACCTGGATGACAAGAAGGATGGTGGCATCCTCAACAGCAATTAGAAAGTTCAGAAGACAGAGATTCCTCTTCCTCATTCTTGGCTAAGCAGACAATCAGAGCCATGGTGGGGTTAATGGCACAACACATTCCTCAAATCAACTCTTAAATCCATTTGGGGAGGGAAGGGGAGACCATCATCCCTGGGTGGAAATGACAGCAATTGTGGGTGCCATATGGCAGCTTCCCATTTCACCCACTTGTTCTAGCTAACTAGAGACTAAGTTTCAGAAGCTCTAGCACTGATGAAGAACAGTCTCTAAATTTGGCACCCTAGGGCAAAACCACAGGCACCCACCCCACTTAGAGCCCCGTGGAGAAGTGATTAGGTGAAAACAGCTGAAAACAACAACATAGATGCAGCACAGCATAGTGAATAGCATGCCATCTTCAGAGTCAAGAAGACCTAAGTCTGAGTTCTATCCCTTCCATACATGACCGTGAGACCCTGAACAACATTTAACTTTTCAATAACTTGGGAAAAATCTCTACAATTATATTGAAGAATGGCTACCAGACTGTATTGGTAGTGGGAGTTTCCTCACCTGGGAATTCTCTAACCCAATAAAGCCCAGGGTCTTGTCCAAACACAAATCATGTTATCTATTCAAGGTGTTGTGTGTTGCTGATAAATACAGATATTCTCTAATGTTTCCATTCACATCACAGGTCTGGTCCTCCCTGTCCTACCTTTAGTAATAATAATAACATCTCCCATTTCTCTAGCACTTTAAAGTTTGCAAAAGGCTTTAATCATAGTAACGCCATAATACCAGTATCACTTAATGACCATTTTATAGATGAGGACACTGGGACTCTACATGTTTATTGACTTTCCAGGGGTCACACAGACATTCAGTTTTTATTTAATCAAGGGCAGGCTGTAAAGACAGAATCAAGGGCCACCTTTCTTTAGCGAGGCCGAAGTATTGGTAGAGCCTCTAAAAGTTCCTCAAAGAATAACCATAGGAACACAACCCCTCCCACCAGGATCTTGTGCTGCCTGCACAATGGGGCCCTCCATCTTGTAGTTGCTGCATGTGTGTGTATTTTCTTGAGCAGCAAGCACATTCACATCTGAAACATTTTCCAGCAGAAATCTCAGCCTAAATAATGCATGAATACGGCCCCAGAGCAAGATTCTCTTGTCAGCAGAAGAAGCTAAAGGACGTTGACAGAGTGGATACTGTTAGAGTCAAGTAGTTAACATCTGGGAGCCCTTTCTGCAGACGGGGCACCACTGATGCAGGTCTCATCAGAGTCACAGAACAACGCTCTTTGCTTACAGCTTCAAGGAAATGCAGAATAATTCAAGGAGGATGAATAATTCCAAAGAACAGCCTAGCATGGTCAATGGTATGCTAGACTAATCCTCAGGAAGATGGTGGCTCCAATCCTATCCCTGATACTACAAAGCTGTGTGACTAGGGGTGACTCATACAGGCTGTTCGAGCCTCGATTTCCTCATCTATAAATTGGGGATAATGACGCCTTTGTCATCTACCTCTTAGTGTTGTTGTGAGCCTCAAATGAGGTTGTATTTGTAAAGAGCTATAAAAACATCACTTCCCATTCATTCCACAGACAATCTGCCCCATAGACAGAAGCCCTGACTAAGTGCCTGGAATTTAACACTTGAGAGGATCATCTTTTGCATTGTGGATGAGGCCTTGCATCCAAGAGCTCTGAGGGTTCCTAGACAGCTCATTAATGGCCAGAGGTCCTATTATTCGAGCAAGAACAGATAGTTATGCCGGGGGGGGGGGGGGGGACAGGGGCAAAAGGAGGACTGAAAAAAGTCAGAAAGGTAACCAAGAAGCAATGACAGCCCAGCATGCGCAGTTCTTAGCAGGGACTCTTGGGCTTCCAGGTCCCCTGTGTTCTTTGTCTTTTGGGGTTGCAGTGGGGTTCTACTAAAACCCATTCTGAAAGGAAGTGTGGCACAGCAGAAAGAACGCCTGGGTTCAAATCCTCTTGGACTCCTTTCTACCGGGGCATGTAGCTCAGTGCCTGGCACATCGTAGGTACTAACTAGCACTAAAGGACTAACTGACCAACTTTGGGAAAGCTACTTCCCCTGGGCCTCAGTTTCCTTATATATACAAGAAGTGTCTTGGACTAAATGGCCCCAAAGGTCACTTGAGGTTCTAAATCTATCGCTCTAAGTCTAAGCAATGGTGAATTCCAGGCAGTGTGGTGTAGTAGACAGAATGCTGTTGTCACGGTACAAATTGCTCTCTTGTCCCTGGGCAAGCTATTGAATTTATTTCAGCCTGTTTCCTCATCTGTAAAATGGGGATAATCATGGCGTCAACCTCGCAGAGTTTTTGTGAGGATCAAATATAACCATGAGTGTGAAGCTCTATGCAAACCTTAAAACGCTCTCCAAAAGCCAGCCACCCTTTCCACTTTGTGCATTTGACTTGGCCTCAGCTGAAATAATAACAACAAACACATTAAGGTCCACAGAATACGTCACATGTTCTATCATCCGATTCTCCCAACACCCTGTGAGGTAGACGAGATTACTATTCCAATCTTACAGATGAACTGAGGCTGAGAGCAACGCTAAGTGACTCGCCCAGTGTCGCAGAGCTATTAAGTAGCTGAAGCATGATTTGAATTTGGGTCTTCCTGGGGACTGATGAAGAAACTCGGTCCCCCGCCTCCTGCTACAGAGCTGAAGGACTCAGAGAGCAGAAGGAGACACGTTTGGTTTTGAACATCACAAACTTGGACACTTGGTGTATTTGACAATCCAAGTTTGAAATAGGGTTCGTGTTTCTTGGGTTCTCCATGGAAAGAAGGGCAGCTCTTGTCTAATGAAAACAAATGAATCTTACACAAATAAAAATTATTAGGATATTAGAGGGTTAGACCAGATAACCCTTAAGGTCCCTTCCAGCAAAAGTCTATGAAGGAAGGAAGAAATTTAGACATCGCGATGTCATTTAAGATGAACTTACACAAACCGATTTTGTATTTAGGGTAAAATTCCAGTCGTGGGGCTCCCCAGCTCCTACCTTCTTTTTCTCTCTTTACTTAAGCGAGTGAAAGAAACCATGTTTCTAACTCTTCTGAGGCGTGTGCTTCCATAATGATCTCACTCCGATGCATCCTGTCCACCACCCCAGGTCTCCCCTGAGCTCTCACCAGGTCCATGTGCAATTAATCTTAGAAGAATGGACCCAGGGATGTCCCCTTCTCTGAGCTACAAGAGACCTTAGAGATCAAAGAGCAGACTAACCTCTTCCTTCTACAGACAGGGACACTGAGGCAGAAGAGCCAGGTGAGGAGACTTGATCTAGGCTTCATAGACAGAGGTAGGATTTGAATCCCCTTTTCTAGACTTCCAGATAACAATCTCTTTCTGGGGGGATGTCAGAGATCTCTTTTAAACTGAGCTTTGAGGAAAGGAAAACCCAGCCATGTTGGAAGGGGGGTGGCAATTCCCATTTTGGAAAATAACAGGCTGGTGGAAGACGGGGATGGGAATTTAACAATCTTGCCAACATCCCTCCAATAATCCACTGAGAGGCCCGTGACTCCCAAACTATCTGGACTTCCTCCTGTCCACTTGAGAATGTCAGCTTAGCGATGGCTTACAGTCAGTAGGAACTCAACTTCCACTCATTCACCTTCCTGTGCCCTCCACCTCTTCTACCTCCCCACTCTGGGGCTGCTGTCACAAGCATACTCAGAGGTCAGCTGCTCAAGCCTGAATGAAAACTGGACACCAGGAATGAATAAACAGCTCTGCGAGCCCCAGCTCTGCTGGGCTATAATTAGGATTTACAATGGTCTGCCATGACCCAACATTTAGCCCTCCACCGCCTCTCCAGCCCAGGCTTTATGAATCACTCAGGCACAGTTTTATTTCCCTGCAATCTCAACAAATTCTTTCCATGTTACCCTGGGGATTAAAAACAGAAGTTGCGTGCTAATAGAGAAAGGTATAATCTTTAAAAGTGCACTTGGGAGAAAAGAGATGGAGAGGAAGAGAGAAGGACAGACAGAGAAAGAGACACAGAGACAGACAGACAGAAATAGAGACAGACAGACACAGACATAGACACAAAGACACGCAAACAAATAAAGACAAAGAGATAGAGAGACACAGATACAGACGGACAGACAGACAGACAGACAGAGGGGGGAGGGCAGGAAAGAGAGAGAGAAGAGAAGAGAGGAGAAGAGAAGAGAAGAGAAGAGAAGAGAAGAGAAGAGAAGAGAAGAGAAGAGAAGAGAAGAGAAGAGAAGAGAAGAGAAGAGAATTGGGGGTGAAAGGAGAGTTCCCTGGGGCATCAGTGGTACTAGACATGGCTACCAGCCTTTAAGTAGGGGCTTTCCATGGAAAGTCCAGGAAACAACTGAGGTCAGCCAAGGCAGCAGTTAGCTGAAACTCACTCAGCAAAAACTGGCTAAAAACAGCTGTTCTTGGCTGTGCCCTTTTACTATCCTGGAAAGAAGAGATGTCCTGATATTTAAAATGCATCCTCCCTTCAGTGGTTCAGGCTGTTACATTTATAGAAGAAATGCCTGAGCTTTTGGGGTTGGAACATACATGGCCAGAGGCAGGATGGGATAGTGGGTAGACCACTGGACTTGGAGATAGGAAGATCTGAATTTTAATCCTCCCTTGGACACCTGTGTGACCCTGGGTAAGTCATTTAAGTTGTCCAAGCCTCAATTTACTCATCTGTAAAATAAAAGCTAGCATTTATATGTTTTCAGGTTGTTAAGCACTTTCCATCAGTTATCTCAAAATTAGGATAATAACAGTATCTCTCTTGTGGGATAATTGTTAGGATACAATGAGATCGCACTTATAAAAGTTCTCTGTGACCCTAAGAGCACCATCAAAGGTCTTCCCAAAGTCTTAGTGCAATAAGCCCTGTATAAATGCCAGCTATTATTATTGTAGAGACAGAATAGTGGAGAGGACAATGTACTGGGCTGGGATTCAGGAGTCCTGGGTTCAAACCCCACCTCTGACCCTAACTAGGGCAAGTCAAAGACAGAGAGAGAGAAGGGGAGAGAGAGACAGAGAGAGAGACAGAGAGAAACAGAGAGAGGGAGAAGAGAATTGTTGATAAGGGGAGAGTTCTCTGGGGCATTGGTAGACAATGCCTTGCTTTCTTCATCTGTAAAATAAGGGGGTTGTACTCAGGGACTTCTATAGTTCCTTCCAGATCTAGGATCTTTGATACCAGACTCATAGCACAATGACAGTATCTACCTCTGAGCATCCAATGAGAAAAGACAGGCTTCCTTCTTGTGAGGATTTCTTTTTCCCTGTATGTGTACATGTAGTATATATGTACATGCGTATTTCATATCTATAACACATATATATGCATAAGTGTGCATATGTGTGTGTGCGTGCTCGCGCGCACGTGTGTGTGTGTGTGTGTGTGTGTTGGATTCAGTGGCAGCTGAGGCCCCATTCCACTGCTCTGGACTCAGATACTGAATACTAACAGCTCACTTGTACAACGCCTTAAGGTTTATGAATGACTCAGTATCATTTGAGCCTCTGACCAACACTCCAAGGGGAGTATTGTTATTATCCCCATGTCATAGATGGGAAAAGTGAAGAGGAGTGGGGGCCTTGCCTAGGGCCCCAATGTAATAGGGGAAGGAGGTAGAGAGAGAGTCTGGCTCTTCCTGCCTCTGGGTTGCCAGCACTAGAATCTAGCTCCTGCAGCCATTCTAAGATGGCACCACCCATCAGGATGAGGACCTCGCTAGATTGACTGTAGACAGAACAAAGAGGAATGGGCCTAGGGAACCCCAGCTCCCAGGCCTAGGATCAGTGTTTCACACATGCAGGGTTTGACTCCCTGAGGAGTCAATGGGCTTTAGGCCGATGGGAGAGCAAGAAAGGAGAAATGTCTGTCTTGCAAAGGGAGCTGCTGGTCCTTACTGGTCCACAATAAAGCATCTTGTTGGGTTTTTGCCTTTGTCTGTACTCTCAGGTTTAACACCGTGTGACAAACATAGTAAGTCTTTAAGAAACCCTAGGTGCACAATTGACTGATGGGTCACACCAGGAGATACCCCACAGCCTTCTGGTAGAAACTATGCCGTCAGGTAACTAAGTGGCGGGAGCAGCTGAGCTTACATCCTCTCCCCCTATAACCTGCAGCCTGTGGAGAGAGCTCCATACCTCCTTCTTATCCAACTTGGAGGTTTTTTAGCTTCCGCAAAGTCCACTCACATGCCTATTGAGAATATCTCTGCCGCTTCATCTGTATCCATAATGGGATCAGAGCTTCATGGTTCAAGGGCTGGAGGGAGGTTAAATTAGAGGTTATTTCATTCAACCCCTTCATTTTACATATGGGGAAACTGAGGGCAGAGAGGTCATGGGGTTATAGGATCATGGACTGAGAGCTAGAAATTACCTTAGAGCTCATCTCTGCCAACACTCTCATTTTACAAATGGGGACCTGAGGCACATGGCAATTATGGATATAGAGGTTAAAATGCCCTTCGAGTCCAGAACCCTTATTTATACACGAAGACCTAGCGAGGCTCAGAGGCACAAGGTCACATAGCCAGGTAGTGTCAGAGGAAGCGTTTGAACCCAGGTTTTCCCGGCTCAGTGACTTACCCAAGGTGTATGTGGAGCCCCAGTGGTCCAACACCAACTCACTGCTTTTCCCGTTTGCCTACAACTCCCTCCCCAGCTCACTTCACTTTATATCATTTCTTCCTTTGAGGAACTCCAAATGCTTTGTGGATTAAAACAGCAGCAATAAAAGCAGTCATTCATTTTTACAGCATTCCTTTGGGGGCAGCTAGAGGTAAATATTCTTATGCTCCAGGGCACAAAGAAGGCAGTTTAACCAGGGTAAACTGGTGTGCAAAAACATCCAGAGATTGGAGGAGTCAATGAGAGCCTGCGTTGCTTGACTCTGCCTTTCCTTCTTATCGTCCCGCCCCCCAACAAACAAACAAACACACAAACTCACAACCTGTTCTTTCTGAGCGGTCAGTTGAACAAATGGAGCACAACCTGTCTCCTGCTGGTAGGCTGGGTTCAGGGCTCTAGGGACAGTCCCGAGGGGCTGGGGGTTGTCGTGTTCTAGTGTTATAGCTCACAGGCCCCCAAAGTGTGTTCTCCTGTCCAATGATTGTTTCTTGATATTGACTAGCCAGACTTTATCAGGTTTTAGAAAGACGCATTCACTAAGATGATGTCACAAGGAGAGGGGCCATCGCCAGTTGTCCCGATCTACATCTCACCATTGAGAAGAGAGTGAGTCTGGTGACCGTGCACAGCCCTCTCTCGCTTAAATCCATTAACTTGCAAGTCATGGCATCACCTTCCTCATGTCATTGGTCCTCTTTGAGAATGAAGGGCAAGCAACACCAGCAGAATTTGTCCATTGACAGAGAGAGAATGGCAGAGCCAAGGTCACGATGCCCAGAAGGGAACTCTTTGCTGGGAGTAGTGGACACAATGAGCCCCAGGTGTCCGGCCCCTCCCCTTTGGGGCACGCTGGGTCCTTCTGTCCCAGAAGGTTATGTCCCCGTCCAGAGGGCTTTCAGAGTCCAGCAGTGACACTTGAACTTTAGCAGGTCCTACCAAGATGAGAAGGCCTGCTACTGTCTGTCATCCAAGTCCCAGTCTTGCTTAGTTAGGAGAAGCTGAGCTCAAGGTTGGACAAACCTTGGAGAGATGTTTGATCCTGGCTCATTTCAAAGGCCATTGACTGAGTAGAAAGCAAACTGTAGAGTCTGTTTTGGTTGAGTCAAGATCTGCACCAAGAAAGACAGGAAATACCCAATTAGTATGGAGAGCCAGGATGAAGCTCAGGTGTGTCCTTTAGGGATTATTTTGTTTTCACTGTGTCTTTATGAACAAATTTTATTTGTTTGGCTCCAGAGAAATTCATGATCTTGGAGTGACAGTGAGTCATTGGCTTGAAACTTGGTGGAGCTGATGAAAGGGTAGAGAAGAGGGCTCTCTCAGGAGTCATGGGGCTGGTTCTGAGTCCTAGGGTGATCCTCAGCGAGTTACTTAATAGATTTTTAAAAGTGATTTGGCCATTTAAAAATGGAGAAAACAGATACTTTTTTCATCCTTTAAGAGCCATGTTTTCTGTGTCTATAACCATTAATAGATTTGGACCAGATCTGTGATTTTGGGGGCTTCCATTGAGGAAATTCCCTTTACAAATTCAGATCAGCCCCTGCTCCTTAACATCTAGTCTTGGAATAATTCTGGAATGTGTTATAGTTAACAAAAACTTTTTTTAAAGTAGTTTTTCCTCTTCGTCTGCCCCCACAGATCCATTTTAGCAGGAGGGAATGTGGGGGAGGGGGGAAGAAAGGTATTGCGATGAGCTCTCTTCTGATCTCTTCACTCCAGACCCAACCAGTTCTCTCCCTGTGGCCTGGTTCTCTCACACTCATGTACTGAAATGTAGAAAGACCATTAGGTCTTCTCTGGGGATGGTTTCAATGCTTCCAGGACATACTTCTTTGGGGCTCATAAATGATTCATTCTGAGCTCAGCTTGAATGGCCGCATCAATTCCCACATCATCTTCTGAGCTGAATCCCCACTTCCCACCCTGCGCCCACTCCTTCAGAATTCCAAATTTAAAGCATTCCTTCTCTTTCCTTAAATCTCTTTCACAGCATTAGATTGGGAGCTTGAAGGGACTCCAGAAACCATATTGTCCAATCCTCTCAATTTCTAGCTACCGTGCCCTTATTAGCTATCAATACATGGGTGGCCTTGGCATCAAAACGAGGGCAATAACACATCCAACACCTCCTGAGATCATGGGCTGGAGAGGACTAGGGCAATGTTAGCTCTTTGTGCCTACAGAACCCTAGGGAAGCAAGAATTCTTTGGAGCCCGAGGCAGCAGCTGTGGAGTGGGCAGAGAAGCACCACATTTGGAATCAGAGGGCCTGCTTTGGAATCCCTGCCCTTCCCCTACTGCCTATTGAACCTTGGACAAACTGCTTCACATCTTGGGTGGTAAGACTGGGACTCAGTTTCCCAAATCTGTAAAATCAGGGACTTGGACCATACGATCACTGAGGTTCCTTCCAGTTATCATCCTTTAGTCCTAATCTGTGCTCCTGTTATTAATCAAGGCTCTTTCTTGAAATAAATTAATGAAATTACCAGGTAGATATTTCTGAGAAATTAAAAACAGAAACCACATTCAGTATGGCTCAAAAGAGGAGATGTGAAAAAATATTCCCACCTGACCCCTTTGAAGAAGTAAGAGGTCCATGAGGGTGGTATGTCGCAATTTTCCCCCAATTTCTATGATATTTTGACGAGTTATATTGATTTTTCTATCCTTTTTTTCCTTCATTTTCTTTGGTGTTTTTTGCCTTTAAAATATTATTGGTTATATAGGATTGCCCTCTAAGGAGGGATTGGAGAAGGATCCTGGAAGGAATTTTAGCAATGTAAAAATGGCATCGATAAAAACTTATTTTAAAAATTAAGGCATGTTCAAGACCCTGTAACTTAATCAAGGTGACCATCTTGGAATTATCTACCTCCAAGGTTCAGCACAATTCTCAGCTATGAAATACCCATTCCTGGTCCTCCCAGGCGTTCTAGGCCCCAAACCCCACCATTTTATATTGCCTTGGTATATTTTATGTATTCATTCATCCATATATCTGTCCTGTAGAATATATCACTCAAGATCAGAGACTTAGGATCTTTTTGTTTTTGTTTTGTCTTTCTATTCCCAACAACCAGGAGAGTACTTGATACATGTGGTTGTTCATTCAGTCATGTCTGACTCTTTATGACGCCGTGTACCATAGCATGCCAACACCGTCTGAAGATTCTGGAGTGGTTTGCCTTTTCCTTCTCCAGTGGATTAAGGCAAACAAAAGTGAAGTGACTCAGCCAGGGTCACACAACTAGAAGTGTCTGAGGCTGGATTTGAACTCTTCTGCCTGATGGCAGGCGCAGGGCTCTACTCACTGGGCTACCTAGCTGCCTGCCACTTGATACATAGTAATAAGATTAATAAATGCTTATCAAACTTATTTAAATGGGATTAGATTGAGTTCTTACATAATTTTGCTTCTCATTCATTCATTCTTTCAGGTCTATTTTTATAATGTTTATAATATTTCTCATGTACAGTCATGATCCTAGCATGGGTCACCAGCAACTTTGTTTCTTCATAGATCCTGGGATCCCATGAACCAAATAGCATCACCAGGAGAATACTGGCTTTAAAAAGATAGGGGGTTGTTGGCATCCAGAAACTTGGCACTACTGAAAGTGTTGTATGATTTCCTAAAGGCCTTCCAGGCCACTCTCCTCTTGCTTTTCAATTCTAGGTTCAGCTCTCTGTCCATCTGTAGCGTTTTTCAATCTAGGGATGCTAATGGATTCACTCAGTGGGCTGCCCACACAAATTCACATCAGTATGGAAAATGCATTTTCCATCGATTTTGTTCATCTGGTATGAATGGCAAAGGCAAATTCTTTGGAAAGATGATGGATCTTGGGAATACTGGGGGTAGGGTGGAAGGAGTTGAGTTGTAGTATCCTAGAGCTCAAGGCCATCAGCAAACTCTACACAAACAGGAGCAGCTTGTGAACTTTGAGTTTCATGGAGAATCCCTCTTCTAGTTGGCCAAGGGAATGAGTCAAACTTCACATGTACAACAATTCTGTTAAGTACTTAAAAATAGTTGTCATGTGCCTGCTCTGAGCTTTCTCTTCTCCAGGCTAAACATTCCTAGTTCTTTGATCACCATGTGGCATTATCTGGAGATCAAAGTCAAGGAGCATTGCCTGCACGGACTCCACATAGGAATCCACGACATGACCTCTGCTAATGGCTATCGAGTTGGATATTGTGGAAGGAGCTGACCTGGCACTCAGGGGCAAGCAGGGCCTAGTTCCAGCCTATACAGCCAGTTTGCAGTATGACCTTTTCTGGGCTTCAGTTTCTTCCTTTCTGAAGAAATTGGACTAGGGGTCCTCTAAGCAGGGATTGCTGGAACCAGCTGGAACAGCTCCAGCTGATTGTTAAATTTTCAATGTGAGCATGAATGCTTTAAAAATAAAAAATCACAAATTGGGGTATCACGTATTGTTTTGTTGATTTCTAAACTTAAGAAAGCAATGGGGAAATGTTAGTAATGCAGATTTTAACTTAAAGTGGGCTGTACGGTCCTAGAAAGTTGGTTGTTACATATTCACCAACACACTCCTGCCTCTGAGGATTTTTTCCTAAATTTAATCTCGGCTTCCTCCATGGAATTAAGCAGACCACTCTGCTACCAGCGAGGCTGAACAAACACCAAGGACAATGGCTTTTATGAACTATCTCTAGCTGGAACTCATAGCAAAGCCAGACATTCACTTAGGTTTTGAAGGTTTCTTTATGAATGCCTAGTCCTGTCGAATCTCATCTCCAACTTTCTCCCTCCTAACAAATTTCAGTGATCAGGGGCCTCCAGATTTCCAAGCCAAGCTTTCTGTGTAATAAATCAAGCCCACATTCCAGAAAGGGAGGCAAACTCCTCTGGAGGAGGTCAACCCTCCCCTGTCACGGATGGCTGGTCAGCACTTCTGAGAGGAAGGAACTAATGAGGGGTGAACATGAAAACCTTCTGGGGTTCAGGCCAGCTAGGTTCTCCCGAGTCCAGATCCTTATCCCACCCTCCCTCCACACTCTTCAATCTGCAGAATTGGCTAGGGTATCACAAAAGCCTATTTCTTCTGGTGCTTAGGCTGCTGCCTGCGTGGGAAAGTTTTCATCTAGAAAAGATGGAGAAAGAAAAAAAGAAAGAAAATGAAACATATTCAAGGCTCAAAAGAGGTGGCCATGAGGTCAGTTTGGAGACAAAGTTCAAGCTGCTATTTATAACTGGCTTCCTGGGCCTCCTTCAAGATCCTGGGTTTCCTACACAGAAATGAGGGTGTTCTTCACCTTGTTAATTTGTCTTCAGCTTGTCTCCAATACTGGAGCTCAAATCATGGCTCAATTAAATCCATACTCAAATGTACGTATCCTAGGAGGGTGGGGCTTTGGGCAGGGTAGAGTTCATTTTTAATTTTTTAGAGCTTTACAAAACATTAGTGAATTGAGAGCAAAAGTCACCTGAGGAAGACCGGCTACCTGATCAAGAAATGGGGGTGGAGAAGCAATGGATTTGGAGTCAGAGTAAAAATCCTTGCCCTGCCCTTGACTGACCTGTCTGGGACTCAGTTTCCACCTCTGTAAAATTAAAGGGTTAGACTAGATCAGTGATCCTATGATCTGTGACCGTTTTGTGGCAAGCCTTAAATCTAAGGAATGGAATATTTGAAATGTGAAAATCCCCAAGTCAAGTGAACCATACACATGCAGAGATTTGTAGAGTGGGATGTCAGAGGACCTAGGCTCAAATCCAGCCTCTCCCACTTACTAGCTGTGTGACTTTAGGCAAATCATGTCACGTCTTTCCATCTTGGTTCCTTCACCAGCAAAATGAAAGACTTGGCCAGGGGACTTCCAGCGGCCTCACCCAAAATCTATGATGTTACCACCTTTGTATCGATCCTGGCAAAATTCCAGACTGGATCACTAAAGGGATGGTTTGTGATTGTTTCTAAAAGGAAGCAGGGGTTGCTACGAGCCAACATGGGCTCGTGAAGTTCAAGGAGGAGATCCAGACATGATTAAATCAAAGGAATACATAAACAGGGTAGAGATGGATTTCAGCAGACATCGGACAGCACCTCTTCGAATGTCCCTTTGGGCAAGATGGGGGAGGCATAGACTGATCACGAGAGTGTGGACTGAGCACGTTAGCATCACACAAGACTGCATATGGTCAGGACTTTAGGGAAGACAGCTTTAGAGCAGGCCAGCACAGCCACGTCCACACTAGGCATGCCTATGTATACAGTAAGGCCGAGATATGAATTCAGCACTGAGTGAATCGCTAGACTCAGGGCCGATTAAGAAAGCCGTTCTGACTGGGAAGGAAGCCGCCAGCACAGCTGCCCTGACCTTGTTCTATTCATCGTTTTTATCAGTGACTGAGGAAGGCAAAAATGGCATGCTTAGGAAATTTCTAAAAGGCATGGAGCTTGGAACGGCAGAACTGGGATCAAAAAACAGCAGACTCAGGCAAAGGGCAAAAGCTACTAGGATTAAGTTTAATGGTTGTCCATGTGAAGTCTCATGCTCAGATTAAAAAAACAACTGTGGAAGGACAGGAGGAAGAGGGGGTTGGAATTAGACATCGGTTCATATGGAGAAGGCCTAGAGTGACAGAGGAGTGTAATAGGAACTGGTGGTTTGATGCAGAAGCTAGAAAATGTAATGTGATCTTGGACGGCATCCAGAACATGAGAGGTGATAATGTCTCTCGTAAGGCCGCATCTGTCCCATTGAGCTGCATTGCGGGTATTGCATCTCAGGAAGGCCATTGGCAAACCAGAGTGCATCTCAGAAGGTGAGAAATGGGATGGCAAAGGCTCCCAAGACCACGTTATACTACAGCCACCTGGTGCTCTGAGTCGTGCCCTCTGGGGTCCAGCACCCCAGGGAATGTTAGAGGGCATCCTTGCTCAAGGTTGGATCCAGGCTGAGTGAGAGGCAATAAAGAACCTCTTTGGTTCTGAGACTGGGGTAGAGACCAACTGACCTATGGCTGCACCCTCCACCATGCATGGCTCCATTCATCCATAAATCTAGCAACACTCATTTCTTAAGTTCCCGGCACTCATTCCATGCTTTGTTCAGGTTGTTTTTCAGCCTGAAATATTCTCTTCCTTCCTAAGTACTCTCCACCCATCCTTCAAGGTCTAACTTCAACCCTACCATTGCAATCTCTGCCTATAGAACATATGGTCCTCAAGGGCGGGGACTGTTTCCCTTTTGCTTTGGTGTCCCCAATGTGCCCAGTCCAGTAACTGGCACTGAGTCATTGCTTAGTAAATTCTTGTTGATTGGATGATAGACTCATGGCTCCATTCCACCTGCACCATCCTCTTCTCTCAACTCCAAAGGCCATGTTCACGTAGATCCATCATTTAGACACTGAGCTCTACTGCCTTGTGCTGGCACTTGCCTGTTTGGCATGGGCACCTTAGTGACTGATTAGTCTGGAAACTGTAAGAGAGCAGGGGACCATACTGGAAGTTCTTTGGTATCATCTTTCACTGTTCAGTCTCTCTCTCCTTCAGTCCATTCTCTACACAGATGCCAAGCTCATATTCCGAAACACAAGGATAACCTGAGACTGCCTTGCCTGTGCTGATTCCCCCAGTCACTAGTAAGCCTCCATTGCATTGATTTGGGTATTTCTATATTTATCTACATTATATTCCTTCCTCCAATAGAATATAACCTCCTCGATGGGAAGTATGCCTCATATGTACTTTGAATCGATGACTACTCCAAGTCCAAGGAACACACTAACAGGAATATCTCTCTTAAGTTTGAGCCTCTTAACTTCTTTGAGGATAGAGAGGCTCTGATTTATTTACACATAGTTTTTCACAACTTAGGCTCAAAGTGAATTAGCCCCCGGCATGAACCATCAATAGGAAAGTTGTTCTAAAGTCATGACAGAGTGTGGTTGAAACAGGTTTTTCTGGTCATAAATACCCCACTTGCTAGGATCAGCAAGCAGCTGGTAGCAACTCGCCCTAATTAATGAGTATTGATTGACTTCTCTTCTGTAATCAAGACCCACCACTGACAGGTGGATGATTTAAGGAATCTCATTGTGCAGAAAGAAGGAAGGCAGAAAATGGGGGCTTGTGTGATCAAAAGTCATGTGCCAATAAGTTCCTCCCTTCCCCACCATTCTTTTTTACCTGATGATATGATGGTGTTGGGATTTTATGGAATCTGAGAGTGAAAAAGGACCTAAAGTTCAGATAATCCAATCTCCCTCCCAGTTCCAGAACAGTGAATTTTGTCTCCTGGCCTCATGTTTCTGCAGAGTGCCCCAAGAACGGGCTGCCTTCTCACTCAGCTCCTCAGAACCCTCCCACCCACTCTGTTCAGAGGGGCCGTTCATGAGGCTTTCCTGATTCCCTCAGCAGTCCTCCCTTTTATCTGTGGGCTGGAGTAGATGTAGCTCGGGTCTGTTTTAAAGCTCAAATTCTCCAATTTGGGGATTCCAATTTTTCATTGACCTACCTTGTAATCACTCAGGATTGTAGACTTTGCATTTACTTATCTGGGTCCATAAATGTGATTTCCCCCCAGGAAGGAGAATGCACGCTCCTTCACGGCACAGCCTTGTTCACGTGTATCTTTTTATAGCCAATACCTAGCAGAATGTCTGGCATAAAGTAGGTACAATAAAATGGCATAATAAATGCTTTTTGAACAATGAATGAATTCCTTTTACAAATTCCCTTCCAGGTGGTAATCAATCCTCTGTCTGAAACCTTGCGGTGATGGGAGCTCAGTATATGACGTAGCATACTATCCCACTGTTGGAGCTGGACAATGCTCCCTCTGTCTCTCTTTCTCTGTGTGTCTCTTTCTGTTTCTCTCTCTGTCCCTCACTGTCTCTCTCTGTCTTGGTCTGTCTCTATCCATCTCTCTATCTCTGTCTTTCATATGTATTCATATGTGTGAATAAACATACAGGTTCACGTATGTATACATCGATGTATGTGTGCACATGCAGACATATATAATTCATGTACATATGTATTGTACATATGATATGTATGCACGCATACATATATTTACTGGACCTGTGATTTCATTGATAGGGAACTCCCACTGAATAAAACCTCTCAACCAATGCAGGTAGCTATGTTCTGTGTAAATTAGAACCTTAGAGAGTTACCTAGAGCACCCAGAGGAGTGGCCACTCGCCTATGGTGAAATAGCCAATGTGTGAGAAGCCATAGGTGGGAATGAAAACAGAATCAGGGCTAGAATATTTCAACCCAGGGCTTCCTGATCCCCAAGCCCACTCTCTAACCATTTGCCAATGCTGCTTCTCATCCATCTAGGTCACATTATTTTTGAATCATTGTCTCTGTCACTATAAAACAACCAGGGTTCTTTAGACTTGTTCTTCAAGGAAATGCCAAGAGCTAGACAAATGCATCAACACTGACAGGAGTGAAGTTGGTGTTTCGCTTTCAGCCAGGGCTTTTTGCCTGGATACTTACCTGTTCCCCCCAGAGCATCTTCTCCTACAGACACCTTTGCTGTGAGACACATCTGAAACAGATTCATCAGCCTGTATAAACAGTCCCATAAGACCTTGGCCTTAACCACTTCAAGCAGGCTAAATTAAATATAATTAACTAGGGAGTCTAATGAGAAATCTATCTTGTACATCTTTTCATTAACTTTTAGTTGGGTTGTCTTGAAAATATATGGTTCTGAGCAGGGGTGGGGCAGGAGGAAAAAACAGAGAGACCCTGATGCCACCCCTGCAATCTAAAGAGGGCTAACATCAAAATGGTCATCTCTAATCTATTTACCACTTTTTTGTTTTAAAAATACAATAAATAATGCTTTTTGTTTTCACATCACAGTCATCCTCCCACCCCCATTTTGAGCTGACTTTGTGACCAAAAAAGAAACAACATGTGATATGGAAACCTTATCTAACAAAGTATACACTATACCACCCTAGCAGTCCCCCACCTCTATGCCATGAGACAAGAAGTAGGTTTCATTATTCAGGTTTTCTCTAAGACTTGGGTTTTTCTTCTTTTTTCAGAGTACTTTGTGTTTCTGAGTTAACATATGTGAAGTACTTTGCCAAGCTTATAGCATTGCATTAAGACCAACTATTATTCATTCCTATCATAGTATCTTTAATACAGTTCACTGGATTGATGAGTTGACCCATCTTTAAAGCTGTTGAACCATTTTGAGGTTCAGATGGGTTAGAAGTCCCAAGTTTCCTTGTGTCTTTGTGTCTGTACTTCAATAATCCATCAGCATCGTGCCTCCAGCTGGGAATGAAGAGAGAGATGTCCATTTCAGTGCCCATCGGCCATAGACATAGATCTGCAACATGGGTCAGTGGGGGATGAGTTGTCTTTGCTGTTTATCTAGAGTTTCTCATGAAGACCGTGTCATTAGAATGCTCATGGCTGTTTCCCAGCTGGAATTCACAAAACATCCTCAACTAGGAGCCAGAATTCATGAAAACCAAATCTACCATTTTGGAAATTGGGAGCTGGGAATGCTGTCTTATACGTAAAATTCCTGCTGCTATAAATTCTAAATGGAAAGTGTCCATTTACATCTTGCCATATAAAAAGACACAGACATAAAGAAAACCTGAGCTTCCCTGCTACAAGCTGCATGGCTCTGTAGGGATAACATGGAATTTACAGTCAGAAAACATCAGTTCAGATTTGTCATTTTGCAGCTACTTGACCTTAAATAAGTCATTTGGCTTCTCTGAGCTTCAGTTTCCTCATCCGCCAAATGAGGTGATTGCACTAAGTGGTTTCTCAGATTTCTTCCATCTGTAGCTCTAGGATCTAGGATCTCCCTACACTGATGAAATCCTCTAATATTTGAAGCTGATCTACTGAGAAATAGGTACATGGCAGGGGTGGAGGGCAGCATAAGAATGAATGAACAGTAAAGAACTTACAAAATGAAAACACAAGGAAAATCCATGTAGTATAAGCTATTCCTGGAGCCAGTCTTTTTTTAGCCCTCTATATTGACTTATCTCTTCTTATGTTTGAGTCTAAAAATATCTGCTTCTGAGGAGTAAGGTGGAGGAAGGCATGGTTTGATTGCAATTTATCAGGAAAAGTCCCAGTGTTTAAGTAGTCCATGAGTTCCATGTGAGTCCACAGGAAGATATGGCAGCCAAGAAAGTGGATGGGAGCTTAGGAATAATTAAGAGAGTCCCAGTGTCTGTAATCTTGGAGGTGGTGATCCCTTCATGTTTGCCTCTGGTTTGGCCATGTTGGAAGGGTTCAGTTCTAGGCATTGTAAGGAAAGAAGGATATTGGAAGCCTGGACAATACCACAAGGAGCGCAACCAGGATGGCAAAGAGTCATAGGGTTATAAATTCAGACCTGAAAGGGATCTTAGAGAATATCATCTATCTCTCTTATTTTACAAATGAGGAAACTGAGGACCAAAATATTTAAGTGACTTGCAGGTTAGTAAATGGCTATGGTGGGATTGCAACTATATCTTCCTAACACCGCATCCATGGCCCTTCCCAGTATATCTTGAATTTATGTCAGCTAAGGATGAATGGAAGGAACTGGGACATTTTGGCCTTGGGAGACTGTGATTGTTGGGTTTTTTGGAGGGGAAGGGTAAAGAGGAGGGGGAGATAGTTGTCTCTGAGTATTTAAGGGACATTCAGCTTGGTTCTATTTGAGCTCAGAGGACAGAATTGGAGAATAGTGGTTGGCAGCTGCAAAGGGTCAAATTCAGACTGGATGTCAGGAATGCTTCCCAAAACAGAGCTGTCCCAGAGTGGACTAGGCTGCCTCAGAGGTTACTGCCCCCACCCCCACCTGAAGATCTTTAAGCAAAGGCCAGGTGCCATTTATTAGATGCCTATAAAGGGCCTTCTTCTTTAAGTAGTAGGCAGCCTAGATGCTTCTGGGACCCTTTCCACTCTGAAATTCTGTGATTCTCAGGGAATCCATTCCTGTCCCAATGCATTCCCCTCTATTTCCAAGAAAGTGGTCATGCATTTCTTACCCTCTAGCATGCTACCCCTTTTTTCTTCCCAAAAATTGTATAGGCTTGTTTATAGATGAGACAAAAGGTGTCAGTGAAATCAGTTAAGTCCTCAAATGCATAAGGAAGATTCCTTTTCATGCATAACTCACAGAAAATCCCAGCACGAAAATTTAGCCTAAACCTTCTCATCTGATACACAGAGAAGTCCGCGTGCAGGGTTCAAAAGCTTTTTCTATCCCTTTGGCCATCAGTCCAGAGAAACCTATGGACTCTGCAGAATTATGTTTTCAAATGCAAACAAAAAAATATACAGGATTACAAGGGAAACTGATTGTACTGAAATACAGTGATCAACCTTTTTATTTTTTAAAGTTCATATGCCATGGCTTCAGAATCCCTGTTCTAGGGCATTCCATTATCTCTCTTTGAGTCCCCAAGGGACAGAGGCAGGGGTGTCACATAGACTGATGAAGAAGCGATGGGCCTGGTATTGAGGCCAGATTCCATCACTGCCATGGAGCCAGTGGTTTTGTTCTTATTGTTACATAGCGAGCCATTGGCATTGGGCACAAGAGAGTGAATGCTAGCCCATTTGTCATTTCACCAACTCACCCTCTCTGGACTCAACATACTACACCAACCTCCCCTAAAATGGGTGATTTCCACTATCCTTAATGAGTCACTCACTCCTCATTGGGTTTTGGCTTCATGCCTGGGATGCACATGCACGCTCACACACACACACACATACACACACACATCTACACACACATACATGAGCACACACGTAGGCCAGACACATCACAGGGCTGTTGATAGCTGTTCCCATAATACTTCTTCTCATGGTGTCATCCCAGGGGTTGCTCTCAGTCTTGTTCTCTTTGTCCATGCCAGGAACCCCCCAAGGTAGAACCTTTGTCCACCTCTTCTAGGTCTCTCCCAACGTGTCTCTGAAAGGACTCAGCATGGGCTTGCTCAGTTGCTAGAGTTTATGGCCAGGTTGCCCTAAGCCTTGTTTAGAAAACAGACTAGGGTTGGAGTTCCATGTTATTGCCCTCCTGGAATAGCAAGACCAACAGGTCATTGAAGTTTTTTCTCTATCACCATGGGTATCACTCACAGCCAGCGAGGACCAGCCTCACCTCTAGCTTTTACACATCAGCCTCTCCTGGGTTAGTTAGAATTAGTCTCCTGATAATTCTGTATTTAAAATTTCTTTTTAGCTTGCAAGGAAGTCTCTGTGTTTTTAATTGAATCTGTCACTTTAGCATTTTAAGAAAGAGAAATGGCAAACTCTTCTTTGCCGTTTTGCATCAGTCAAGAGAAATTACATAAGAATCAGAAGGAATCTTGGCCTCGGTTTATGAATTTCACCTAATGAACTGTTTCTGGCATACTAATTGCCTTCATATATTAAGGGACGGCTGTATTTAGGCCATAGACTTTAAATCATAAAATTAGGAGGCTGAATGGATAACACCAACATCCTTTACGGCTCTAATGGGCTATGATCCGGCTTCCCTCAAGCATCTCCTGCTACAGAAGGCTCTTCCTAACCGCACCCCCACCAAGCTGCTAATTCCTCCCCCACAAAATAGCCTTGTGTTTCACACATACACACACATACACTCTTTGTTTGTTTGTTTGTGAGGAGCAGCAAGGCAAAGTAGACAGAGTGCTGGCCTCTGAGGCCAGAAGATCTAAATTCAAGGCCCCATCTCTTCCCCAGACAGTCTGTGTGACCCTGGGTAATCTGTTAACCTGTCAGGTGACTCACTAAGACTCAAGGATTCAGAGAAAGTAGCTACTTGCATTGATGGAGGGACTTGCTTCTTCAGGGAGCTCTCACAAGCCCAGTCCCTCTCCACTTTTTAAAAACAGACTCGTGATTTCATGGTAGAGGAAACTTCCAGATGAGGAAACTCCTTCCATCAATGCTAATTGGAGGCGTCTCTGGGGCTCAGAGTCTTAGGAGCTGCCCAGGGTGCTGCTCCATGAAGTGACTTGTGGGAAGGGGAGGGGAGAGGAGGGGAGGGGAGGGAAAGAGCTTTTCTATAGCCCCTGCTCTGTGTCAGGACCTGAGCTGAGCACTCCGTTTAAATATGATCTTGTCTCATCCTCACAACAACCCTGGGAGGCTGGCACTGCTACTATCCCCACTCTACAGAGGAGGAAACTGATGTTGACGTTACTTACCCAGGGTCATACAGCTAGTAAGGGTTGGAGGCTCAATTTGAACTCAGGTCTTTCTCTGACTCTAGGACCCAAGCACTGAAACACCAGTATGCCATCCTAAGTTACTGCCAGCTTGTGGAAGAATCAGGTCTGACCTAGGACTTCCTAAGTCCAAGCCAGCAACCTAAAATTTACAGAGCTTTACATATTTTATCTCATCTCACCTTCCTAAAAACACAGTGAGGTAGACATCTAACAATCTGTGTGTGTGTGTGTGTGTGTCTGCCTTTGCTTCCCTATTTCCCTGTTTTCCTATGTCTCTCTGTGTCTCTGTTTCTCTGTGTCTCTTGCTCTGTCTCTCTATTTCTGTTTCTCTTTCTCTGTGTCTCTGTGTGTGTGTGTCTGTGTCTGTGTTTCTGTCTGTCTGTCTGTGTCTCTCTGTATGTCTCTGTCTCTGCATCTCTCTGTCTCTGTTTCTCTTTCTTTGTCTCTGTGTGCATGTCTCTGTGTTTGTCTCTCTGTCCGTCTCTCTGTCTTTCTGTCTCGCTGTCTCTGTCTCTCTCTTGATTGGGATGTCACATGAGAAATCAGTTGAATTTCTCACAAAATCTTTAGCCTTTAATGGCTCTGTGACATCACTGATGGGGTTACTTCTAATGCTACTAACCACAACCAAACAATGAATTCTCCCCCCATGTGACTCTGCCATGTTGTTCATCCTATGGTTCAAATCCGCCTCTGCTGCTTCCTCCCTGTGTAACTTGGGCAAGGTCATGCCCTTTCTGGGCCTCAGGGAAGGAAGGCTGGGCTAGATGGTCTCTGAGGTCCTTTCCAGCCCTAGATCCAGGATGCTATGACCGCATGCTTCATCTCCCCCATTCTTACAGATGAGGAAACCAAGGTTGACAAAGATAAAATGACTCCACTGCATTCACACAGCTAGAAGGTTAGGGGACAAGATTTGGGTCTTCTTGACTTCGAAGTCCTGACTCAGTTCACAAGGTCTTCCCATGTAGTTCTTTGTTAGTAATATGGTACAACCTCCCTGCCACCATCTTTCACCTGTCCATCACCCTTTTGGTGAGTTTCAAGTTGAATTCTTCAGAGATCTCAGTATTGTAAGACTCACAGCCAAAAAGCATCATGAGAATAGTACCAATGCCTTAAAATAAGTGCTTGTTTCAGCGAGAATCTTGGAGTCCTTGGAATGCATGGCACAGTTTTCAAAACTCACCCCAGACTGCTTCCTTTCCCCCTTCTGTTCAGTTCTGGATCCAGTTCACTGACCATTTCTAAGGTCTATCCAAGATGGATGAACTGCTGGACCAACTCTATGAGTCGCTAATCCAACCGCCTGTCACAATCAGAACAATGGGCACTCCTTATCCACTTGGTTTTTCCTGTGTGGATAGCTAGACCAAACTCAGGAGTGATGATGGTAACTCATCTGAAAAGCTCTACAGTTTTCTGGAGCTAGAAGTTACCCCTGCAATGTCATCCATAGACAAATGTTTCTGGAGAGGGTCTTACACTCAGTAAAGAGAGGTGAATAAAAATAAGATTTGCAGAAGACAGGGAATTCATCCTCTCTCCATATCACTTCGAAGATTTGATTTCAAGAGAATCTGGTGTGGGATGGTATCAGATCTCATGTATTATTGATGAAGGGCTCATTAGCAGAACTTCCAAATTCTTTATAGAGCGAACATTTCCTGAAGGTGCTGAGGCATCACATAACTCATGCTCTCCAAGCCCTGGGACTGTATAGAAGCTATTCATTCACTGCTTAATTGTTAGTTCTGGAATTTTTCTTCACTTGAAAGAAATTGAAGTCAGGACAATGCGACATAGCTTCTTTTTAAGTTTATCACCACGAGATTTTATTGATGTTCCTGTCAGCTCTTGGTGAATCAGGATTCAGAGACCTGGGGCTCAATTCCAGCTCATCTACTTACTACCAGGTGCCCCTCTCTGGGTCTCAGTTTCCCTTCCATCTCTTTGATCTGATGATTCAACGAAAATTTGTCTGACATCCTACAGCTTAGGAAGCAGGAAGCAGGATAAATCAGGTACCTCTGAGAAGAACCTGGGTTCAAACCCCACCACTATCACTTGGTGCCTGTGTGACTTTGGACAACTCACTTCCCTGGTCTGGCCCTCAGTTCATTTAGTTGCTGTAAAATCAGGGGCTAAACCAGGTGACTTCTGACGTCCCTCCCAGTTCTAAAGCTATAACCCTGTTTTCCTGCACCCAACAAGTCAGTCCTCTGGTGGATTCAGTGGCTGCTGCATTGGATGTGGAAGAAGAGAGCCTGTGCTCCAATCCTGGCTCTGGCGCTCCTTCCCTGTGACATCCTAGTCAAATCCTTTAGCTTCTCTGAGATTCAACTGGAGCCCCACCGCCACAGAACTGTCACAAAGTCCAAATAAAGTCACACAGAAATGGGTATTCTCCTATTTCAGCTATAAGCTATTGTTCTAATGACCTAAATTCACTGTATCAAATGAGACATTTGGAAAGCACTTCGTAAATCTTAAAGAAGGAAAGGAACAAGCCGGGAGTAAACGGCCCAGTGTAGCACTTGGGACACCCATTATCAGACAAACAGTCCCAAGAACAGTGAGTCTAGATTTTCTATGGGTTTGCCTCTGTTCTACTTGTGAGCCCGTGAGGCCCCAATCAAGAGTTTGCTTTCTTTTTATGCAGCCAGAAGGCAGAGATGGTTCAAAGGAAAGGCATTTGTTAAAATATCAGAGCAAGACAACAGAATATTTCATACACACACACACACACACACACACACATCCTCGGGTACTCTTTCATAAAGACAGTACACACCAATATTGGGGATAGGCATGAGGGGCCCCTGTGGGAGGAATATGAAAAAGAGACATTTCATGCCTCAGGACCCCTGATACTGGCAATGATCTCCCCCAGTTTTCTAGGAAATCAGGGTCTTGGGTAGAGATTGAAGACTTCTTTCACAGATAACCATTTGCTTTAGGCTTCTGACCCTCTTTCATATTCTCAAAATCCCCTACCCGCTCAGCTGCAAATGAAGTGGAATGAAGACAAAAGAAAGGCAAGGAAAGGAAACAGGGGCCCTATCCCTTCACCCAGACTCCTGTCTTTATTATGTGTATCTGTCGACATCAAAGCCTAATTAATTGCTTTGGGGCTCGATTCTGGCCAGCAAAGTTTCTGATCTCCCCACCTGAGTGACATTTTTTAAATTTATTTTTTAATTTTAGTTTACAACACAGTTTTAATAGATTTCAAAGAAAACTTTTTTTCTTATAACCCTGTTACAATTGCATTTAAGACTTTTGTACCCCAGTGTCTTACATACAGAATTTGCTTTAATACATATGAAAAAATTATACACATATGTATATAGTATATATACGTGTATATATGTATACATATATGTTTATATAATCTAGTATGTATATAGTGTACATACACATGTATATATGTGTGCATATATGTTTATATAATCTAGTATGTATATAGTATATATACACATGTATATATGTATGCATATGTTTATATAATCTGGTGTATACATGTATATATGCATGCACACATGCTTATGTACATATGTGTATATGCGTGTGTGTATATATATATATAATATTGGAGGAACTGACTGAAAAGGAAATTTCCTTTGAGATGAAACCTGAAGCTTTGGTTTCCTCAGACCTATTATCTGCATTCAATTTAATAACAAGATATTTTAAATCATTGATACACTTAGAAACGTGATCATCAAGCTAGAGCAAAACTTCGAGGCCGTTCTATGGAACCCCATCATTCAACACGTGAGGAAAGCACAGCTGGAGAGGCTCAGACGAGGCTAAGGTCACACAGGCAACCTCCTAGGAAAGTCATCATCTGCAGAACTGACTGGCCTCGGTTTTTGTGCCCCTAGTCTCATAGATTTTGAGCTGGAAGACATTTCAGACGTCATTTCACTTTCCTCCTCCTTGGTTTTTTTTTTTTTTAAACAGATTAGATTCGGACGCAGTCCCCAGAGGTTCTAAGATGTGTCTAAGGTGACACGGTTAGTGAACAGCAAGCCCAGGATTAGATCTCAGTTCCTCTGACTCTAGTTAGTGAGCTGGGTAACCCTAAGTTACTAAGTGCTTACAGTGGAGGAGTCAGGAAGACCTGAGTTCAAATCCTGCCTCCGACACTTAATAATTATGTAACTCTGAGCAAGTTACATAACCTCTCTCTGCCTCAATTTCCTCATCTACGAAATGGGGACAACAATAATCCCCTTCCTGCCAGGGTTGTTGTGGGGGGGAAACAAGATATTTAGAAAGCACTTTGTAAATCTTAGAGAAGGAAAGGAACGAACGCTTTTCTAGTTATCGTGCTAGGCTATGGAAATGCTGGCTGTTAGCCGTCATTAGCTAGATGGACTCTGGGGTCCCTCCCTGCCTCCGTGACCTCATGACCCCTGGTGTCTAGCCTGTAGCCTTCCACATCAGTGATGGCGCAGCAAGACATCCTTCGATATCCCCCTGAATCGGGGCACTGGGTAACTCTGCGACAGCAGCTCCTGTCACAAAACCAGCAAATCTGAGAGTCGGGAGGGCCCCCAGAGGCTGTTCGGGCCAACTCATGTACGAAATGAAGCCCCGCTATAAATCATGTCCAACAGCGTGTCGCAGCTCTGTTTGAAGACGTTGGAGGAAGGGCGATCCCACAGACTCAAGGAAGCCAATTCTGCTTTTGAAGAGTTTTTATTGGGAGGAAGGTTTTCCTGACATCGAGACTAACTCAGCCCTCAACCTCCACCCTTTGCTTGGGATTCTGCCCACTGGGGCCAACCAGAATAAGTCTATTCCTTCTTTCCCACCAAAACACTTCCAATCTTTGAACAAAGCTATGGCGTTTCTTCCTGAGTCTTCTCATCTCCAAATTGAACATCCCCAGTTCCCACAATCCATTCCCACATGATAGGGATCCAAGGGTCCTTCATCAGCATTCCTACTGATCTCTTCCTGGTACTCTCTGGTTTATCAATGTTCTTCCTAGACCAGGCACTGAGGGCCATCTACTAGATGCCAGATATGGTATGACAAGGGAGGATCTATCACCTTCCTCTACATGTAGCCCTATCTCCCCTTGGCTTCAGAGGCTGCCACATCACATTCCTGACTGATACTGAGCTTGACATCTTCTGAGACGCCCAGATCACTTTCAGGTAAATTATTATCTAACTAGGCACCTACAGCTGGGATTTGCGAGATTGATTTTTTGAACCCAAGCAAAAGTCTTTACATTTATCTCTATTTAATTTCATCTTATTTGACTCAACCTAAGGCTCCTGCCTATCAAATTCCTCTTAGGTCTCATCTGTCATCTAGTGTGTTAGCAGTACCACCCAGTTTTATATCACCTTCAAATGCGATGGCCTTCTCATCCACACCTTCATCCAAGTCACTGATGATATCTTTTAAACCCAAGGAAAGGCTATTTTTAGGAATGCATAGCAATGCCACCTCAGCATGAGTGGGTATAAGAGTGCAGCCCTGAAATCAACTGTGGTAATCGCCATCATTTGCTTCATGATTCTTGAACCTAGTTTGAAATTATTACTTAGTGACTGTGAGTCATAGACAATTGGCATTAATTGCAGGGGATGTTTGTGTTTGTGGGAGCCCAGTTCTGGCCATCAGGAGGACATGGTCTCCACCAGATCTCCTGGAGGGCAGGTCTGATCCTCATCGCTTTGTTCATTCACACCCTCTCTCTACCCATCCACCCAGTCATTCATTCGATCAGGACATGTTAAATGCCTGCTATGTTTCTCTGATGGGCACTGGGGATACAAGGCTCTGCCCTTGAGGAAAGTGCAGTTTATAGGGGGAAACAACATGTAAATAAGAAATCAAATACAAATGTGTACAAAGTGTTGTAGCACAGAGGGCACTACCAATTTGGGGGATTAGGCCAGGCATCCCAGAGGAGATGGCATCTGAGCTGAGCTTTAAAGGAAACTGGGGGTTCTGGAGGGATGGAGGGGGAGGAGGAGTATCTTCCAGGCATGGGTCACAGCCTGCACAAAGTCATGGAGATGTTCCACTAGGACCATTGAGGAGGCCATTTTGGAGGCACTTGATGTGAATGAAGGAGAGTAACCCATTTGAGCTGAAAGGAAGACTGAGACCAAGGGAGGAAGTGCTTTAAAAGCCAAACAGAAGAGTCCCTGTTTTATTCTAGAGGCCACTGGAGCTGGGGAAGGAGTGGGTTTGTATTTAGATTTCATCTCTCTTCTGATTCAATAATTATAAAATTTCTTATGAACTCCTCATAGCTTCCAATTTTCTCTCTGTTCATCTACTCAAGTCATCCTTCAAAGTGAGGCTCGAATGTTAGCTCAATGGCCTTCTCTGACCATCTCAGTCTAATAATGTCACCCTCCTCTGAACTGGGGGAATCAACATTGACTCTCAAACACACTTACTCACTTCTCATGACCTACTTTCCCATCCCACGTCAGTCGCACATGAAAATGGTCGCATCCCTGATCTTGCCATCACTCACAAACACAGCACCCCAAAACCTCTCATCCTACTGTAATCTATTGTCTTTCCATCCCTCCCTCTGCCTCACCTTACCAAACTGTACTGTCCTACATGGTGACCTCCAGTCCCTTGACCCCTCAATTATCTCCCAGGCCATCTCCTCTGCACTAGCCACTCTCTCCTCTTTTCTCCATCTCCACCCCTCAGGGAACTAATCCAATTCTATGCTCTCCTCTTCTCTTGAGTTCCCAGCCCCCTAACCATTTTACCAATTGTGCTATGCTCGGTCTTAGCCTTAGATCGTTCCTGCCATCTGCCGCCTTCATGCCCACATAGGTGCTGCTAAACAAAGGTGGGTAAAATCTTGCAATCATTCAAATTGGATACAATACAAATTTATGCTATACAACCTCAACTGGGCCCTCCCTGCTAGCAGGCAATCCTACTATACCTCCCTCATCACATCACTACCTCACTCTCCATAGCAGCTCTATGAAACCTTTTCATCCTTCCTTAAGCCTTTCAAGGCTCCCCTCCCTGCTCCATCTCAGTGTACAGCCTTGCCTCATTTTGAAGAAAAAAAGTGAAGCCATTCACCATGAGCTCCCTCTTCTCCCCTCTTCCTCACCAATCACTCATATGCTTTCTGCTGCTATGTCCTTCACTCCTGTCTCACACCATGAGGTGGCCATACTCTTTACCAGGCTAAGCCCTCTACCAGTTCAAGCAATCCCATTCCATCCCTTCTCTCCAACAGATTGCCCTCCTCATTCCTACTCTATCACTCAGTTTCAATCTCTCCTTGTCCACTGGCTTTTTCTCTACCACCTATACAAACATGCCTATATCTCCCACATTCTTAAAAACCTTCACTTAATCCTTCTGTCTCCACTATTATCGTATATCTGTTCTGCCCATTGTGGCGGAACTCCTTGAAAGGGTCATCTATGATAAGTGTTTCTACTCTCTCTCCTCTCACTCTCTTCTTAACCCCTCACAATCTAGATTCTAACCTCATCATTCCACTGAAACTGCTCTCTCCAAGGTAACCAATGATTTCTTAATTACCAGAACCAAAGGCCTTTTCTCAATCTTCATTCTCTTTGACCTCCCTGCAGCCTGCGACCCTGTTGATCATCTCCTCTCCTTGATACCCTCTTCTCTCCTGGTTTTCAGGACACTGCTCTCTCCTGGTTCTTCTCCAACCTACCCAGAACACTCCTCGTAAGGCTCCCTTTCAGAGTTATCGTCCAGATCATACCCTCTAAGTGTAAGTGCCCCCAGAGGCTTCTGTCCTGAGCCCTCTTCTCCCTCTAGGCTACTTCGCTTGGTGATCTCATCAGTTCCCATGGATTTCATTATCATCCCCATGCTGACAATTCTCAGATCTCCAGTCACACTCCAGCTGCCTCTGAGATATCTTGGGCTGGATGTCTAGTACACAGCTTAAATTCAACATATCCAAGGCAGAATTCATTATCTTTCTCCCTAGACCTCCAGCCACCTACCCCTTACCTTCCCTATTACTGTAGAGGGCAATACCATCCTCCCTGTCCCTCACACTGGCCACTCCTCAGTACCTCTCACTCTCCATATCCAATGTCACCTAGACCTGTCATTTTGCAACATCTCTTGGATATATTCTCTTCTCTCTTGTGACTCTGCCACTACCTCATACAGTCACTCATCATTTCGTACCTGGTGTCTTGCCTCTCCCCATACAAATCCAATCCATCCTCTATTCAGCCACGAAAATGATTTTCCTAAAGCACAGATCTAACCATGCCAAACCCTTCCTCAATATACTCTAATGGCTCCCTACTGTCTCCGGGATCAAATAGCGAATCTTCTTTCTGGCACCGAAAGCCCTCAGAACCTAGCTTCCTCCCACCTTTCCAATCTTCATTCTCCTTATTTTCATTTCAGTGCCATGAACAAGATATTTCATTTCTCAGGTCTGGACACTTTTTCTGACTGTGTGCCATGCCTGGAATGCTCTTGCTCCTTGTCTCTGCTTACCGTCTTCCTTGCTTTCTTTTCCCAACTACAAGAAGCCTATCCCAAATCCTCTGAACTCTCCCGCTTGGTTATTATTTGATATGTGTGTCCCTCCTGCTCACAGGCTCCTTGAATTCGGGTCCCTACCTCAGCACCTGTTGTGACCTCCTACAACATAAGGCACACGCAAGGGATAGGGATCCGCGGAAGCTTCTTGAACAGGTGACGTTTTACAAAACTTTCATTTCTGTGTTTAAAGCGAAATAGAGTTATGCTATTGGTCCCAAAGTGGGAGGGGTGGACAAAGATGAAAGATACTTGAATTTTGTCCTGCTGGCGATAGAGAACCACTGAAGGTTTATAAGCAAAGGAAGAATGCGATCAGCTTTGTATATTGGGAAAATTACCTGATCTGTTGCATAAATAATGGATCAGAGAAGAGAGACTGGAGCCAGAGAGCAGTTAGTGCTATAAAAGCCCATAAAACCATAAACTAGAAGACCCAGAACTAGACAGGGACCTTGAAGAGTATGTCATCTAATCCTCCCATTTTACAGATGAAGAAACTGTGTCAAAGGGAAAAGAACTGGCTTTCTCAAGCGGAAGAGCCAGGACCAGAGCCAGTTCTCCTCTCTGCCAATTCACTGCTCTTTCCCAGCGTGCACCACACTGCCTTCTTCGAGCAGTCACACCAGTTAATGCCCTAGTATAAGTTAGTTGGTTAGATTAGAAAAGGTTCAGCATAAGCAACAGGCCACAGAATAGGTAAGTTTGGGTGGAAGGCAGGGGGATTTAGGGCATGGATCACTGGTCAAGGAGCAGCCGTCCTGGGGGGCTCACTAGGTAGGAGGGGATAACATGGAAGCTGTGGATTCCATAAGGAGTGTCAAACAAGGGGAGCCTTTGCTTAAAGGGTAATTTTTGCCACTTTGTTCCCTTACTCCAGCTTCTCTCAAGGCAGATGAGGCAGAGGGGAACTCGTATCACCCTCTCCGAATGTCTAAACTCAAGTATTGAGTCAAGTGTCACCCCAGCCCAGCAAGCCCTACCCCAGATCGGTAGAGCTAAGGGGACCCGCCAAAATCCTCAGCCCTACAACCAAGTCGCAGCCTGTGTCCCTGTAGATCTCACATTACTCCCCATCACCGTCATCACTCTCATATTCCATCCAGCCTGGATTAGGCAACGCTGCGTTCCAGGGGGAATGGGAATGTGAACCTTCGTGCTCTGATTGCAAATGCAGGATTATGGCAGAATTCCTTGTTGTAAGGGTCAGACTAGATGGCACTGAGCTCCCTGCCCAGGCGCGGGTTCCATGAGTCTGTGATTTGATGATTCCGTTGTTTTCTTCCCTTTCTGCCTTTGAATAATATACTTTCCCGCCTGGAATGCACTTCCTTCTCACATCAGCATCTCAAAACCCTTCTCTTCCTTTAAGGTCTAGCCTGGGGCTAATCTCACTTCCATGGTTTTTCCCTAGCTGTGAGTCCTCCCCGCTTCCTCAGATTATCCTGCATTTAAGATAATAGGAATAATTGTAAATCTCTAATGTATAAATAGGAGGAGGACCATGCCATTCCTGGTCTTCTTTAATGATAATAATAAATAATGGCTAACATTCATATAGGGGCAGCTAAGTGGGGCAATGGATAGAGTACCCAGCCTGGGGTCAGGAAGACTTGAGTTCAAATCCTGCCTCAGACATTTACTGGCTGTGTAACCCTGGGCAAGTCACTTCATCCTGTTTGCCTCAGTTTCCTTATCTATAAAATAAGCTGGAAAAAGAAATGGAAAACTGCTTCAGTGTCTTTGCTGAGAAAACCCCAAATGGGGTCATGCAGAGTTGGACAGGACTGACAAGAGACTAGACAGAAATGACACTTATATCGCACTTAACAGGTAACAAACACTGCGCTAAGCACTTTACAAATGCCGTTGATCTTTACAACAACCCTGGAGGATGGCTACTGTTATTATCTCATTTCACAGATGAAGAAACTGAGGCAAACAGAGGTCCAATGACTTATCGAGGATCACGCTGCTAAAGGCAATACTATGGTAGACATAGGATTTTAGATTTAGAGCTGGAAGATACCTTAGAGACCGTCATGTCGTCCAGCTGCCATTTCATAAATTAGGCAATTAAGGACTCTGGAGGTTACCCCAAGGTCAAATGATGATGATAAGTTTCAGAATCAGGATTTGAACTCTGGTCCTTGGACTACTTGTTCTATAAAGAAGGAGGAGGAGGAAGAAGAATGGGAGGAAGGAAGGAAGGAAGGAAGGAAGGAAGGAAGGAAGGAAGGAAGGAAGGAAGGAAGGAAGGAAGGAAGGAAGGAAAGGAGGGAGGGAGGGAGGGAGAACAGTCACTAAAAACACAGGAGTTTGCATTTGATCCTGAGGGTGACTGGGAGGCCGAGAAGCTTATTGAGTAGATGAGTGATAAGATCAGACCTGAGACCATCAGATCTGTGCTTTAGGAAAGTCACTTTGGCACTAAAGGAAGAGAAAAGAGACCAGAAGGTTGAGTGGAGTGGGGTGGGGGGCAGGGGATGATGGGGGGAGGGGCAAAAGGATATCAGAGAAGACCTTGAAAGGGGAGGAGCAACAGGGTCTAGATTTCAAGGTAGATGAAGTCTGAGCAAAGGCCATGGGATTAGAAAATCAGGAGGTCGAAGGTGACCTTGGAGAGCTGAAATGCTGATAGCAGCTTTAAGCTCTAGGGTTCTGGCCTCTTCTGACCTTAGTTAGGACCAAATGGCTGAGTGAGCCTATTAACTTCCATTCATGAAAAAGAAAGAAAACCCTGTCAAGTTGCTGGCTCTGAAAGCTCAGACTTGGCGTCTTTCTCACACCTTTAATGATTGAAATGAAACTAAAGCCAGGTTTGCCAGCCCCACCCTCTGGGGCCACAGTCTGGGCAGAGCCAGTTTACAAAGGTTCCCCCTGGTTTAATGTAAACAGAAAAGACTTCAAGACGGGCCGGAATATGTTGAGGGGCAAGCCAGTTTGAAGTTGATTTTCATTAAAATTGGTGCCACTGCCTGGGTCCAAGTCCCCTGTGCTAGGTGTCAGGGACCACGAGCCCTGGCAGAGCCTCCCAGGGAAAGGCTCCTGGTGGGGACTCCACAATGGCTGTCTCTCCTCGGAGGACCATGCAAGCTCTGCTCACAGAGTCTCATGACCAGGGTCCCGGCATGGTTTTTCCAAACATGGCAACTGTTGAAGGCTGTGTACTAAGTCAAAGAAGAATGGGGATCTGCTTGGTTGAGGGGGGCCTCATAAGCAAGAAAAGAGCTCTTGGAAGAATCTAATTAAGTCATTAACTAGACTCCTCAATAAGGCTCAGACATGTGTAGACGGCTGGTAGTAAAGGCTGACAAGCAGGTGCTGATGGAGGTGCACCTGGACACTGGGGCATGGGGCAAAGGTGTGGGGGAAGGCTTTGCCCTAAGGTCTGTGTCTAGTGAGTACTGACGAATTGGAGCCTCTCCTGCAGGGTGGCTCACCTGTGGGTGGGGAATAGCAGGGTCTTTAGAGTCCAAGGACCCGGAATCCTGTCATGATCTAGTAATTCTCCACTGTGTGACATAGGGCAATCACATAATCCTAAAATCCTAGAGTGGGTCAGGACCTCAGAGGGCCTCGGTTTCCATGTCTGTAAAATGAGATTGTCCAAGAACAATGGCCTATAGTTCAAACAGAGCAGCACTGTGGGAAGAAGCCACTGACTCTGGAGGCAAAGGTCCTGGGTTCCAATCCTACTTCTGTAATGCTTACTAATTATGTAACCTTAGGCAAGTCAGAACCTTTCTCTCGGCTTTACATATGTATATGTACATGCATATGTATGTGTATGTGTGTATGTACGTGTGTGTACATGTATGCATATGCACATGTGTTGTACTATACACAAGTGCATACATATATGTATATGTATGTGCATGTGTGTATTGCATGTGTATATGAATGTGAACGTATATGTATGTGCATATGTGCACGTACACATGTATGCATTGTACGTTGCATGTGTATGTGTATGCATACATGTTTTTTCTCTCTCTCTCTGTAGAATAAAAGCTTCTGGAGGGCAGGAACTGTTCCATTTCTGCCATTGTGCCCACACAGTGGGCAGTTAGGTGACTCAGGGGATAGAGCATTGGGCCAAGAGTGAGGAAGAACTGAGTTCAAATCTAGCCTCAGACACTCGCTAGCTGTGTGACCCTGGGCAAGTCACTTAACCCTGTTTTCCTCAGTCTCCTCATCTGTAAAACGAGTTAGAGAAGGAAAGGGCAAATCCCTCCGGTACCTTTGCCAAGAAAACCCCAAATGGGGTCATGAAGAGTGAGGCAGGGTGAAGAGACTGAACAACAGTACCCCACACAGTGCCAGCGACATAGTGGGGAAAAGGACCAGACCAGGGACGTGTCTCCCATGCAGAAGCCCAGGGTGGGGAACCCCTTCCTACTGATGCTGGTCAGTGCTTTCTCTGGAACTCGAGTCTGAAGAAAGGTGTACAGCAGCAGCGCCAAACCCTGGGCCCCAACGCTCTCAAGTGCGGCCAAACCAGGTCAAACTCTGCCGGGGAAACAGTCACCGAAATAAGTAAAAACATTATAAAACACAGATAACGTGACTTTTCTGTTGTTGGGCTGCCCACAGGGATCTCTATCGATCATCCTGCATTAATTAAGCACCTACTCTGTGCCGGTCCCTGCCCTCAAGTAGCTTCCGATCTAATGGAGGAGACAACATACAAAGAGATCTCTACAAAGCGAGCCAGGTACCAGATTAATAGGAGACAATGAATGAAGGAAAATCACTGGAATGAATCGGAGCTGGGGAAGGCTTCCTATGGAAGGCGGGATTTCAGCTGGATCTTACAGAAAGCCGGGGAGCTCAGTGAGCAGGGGAGAACAATCCAGGCTTGGGGGCACCAGAGAGAAGGCCCAGAGCTTGGGGATGGGGTGGGGGGGCGAGGCCCATTTCATGTGAGTTTGACAGGGAGGGCCTACAGCACGGACAGGTCAGGTGAATTGTCCAGGTTCACACAGCCGGTTTGTCTCAAAGGCAGGGCTTGAACCCACATTGTCCCTGTTGAATCTCTAGCCATTACCCCGCCCTGCTTCTTTGACGGCAGAAGGTGTTGACTGATGGATGCATTTCACACTAACTTTCCCTGTGTAGTCCTGGTTTTCATCTGGTCTCTTTCCAACAGATAATGACCTGGCCTACTTATCCCTGCACTCTTTGGCTCCCTTCTGCCCATCTGTGAGCTGCTCTTGGCCACGGCTGTTACAACAAATGGAAGAGCCAGACCTTTGACTTCCTGCTTCTGTTCTTGTCTGGACGGTGGGCACTTTCCCTCTTGTCCAAAAGTTTCCAGCAATATCATATTTAAATGAAATTCCGTGGGGTTTTGTGGGTGCATTTCCCCCGGCCCAGCACAGCCAGGACAAGGGCAATGTTGGATGGGAAAGGTTGGCCTGTGGCTTTCCTGGGAGATCTAGGACTTGCAGATGAACTAGATGTGGGCATCTGGTGTGGCTAGACTGGACTGTACCTTAACCCTGCCCCTAAATGCTTCTACTTACTCCCACCTCTGGGCCTCCTGGGGCTCTCTCTCTTGCCATCCCGCCTGTCCTCCCAGGCTAGGAATCAGACCTCTGATTTCGTCAGCACCAGGAATTCCATGTTGAAGAGCTTTCTTCCATGGATGTAGGCCAGCTCCTTCTCGCCTCTCCTTCCTGTAGAAGGTGGGATTTCAGTAACCCAGGCTCAGGAAGTTGCCAAGGATGCTGACTTGTCCAGGGTCACAAAGCCAGTGTGTGTCCACCACCGGACTTGAACCCAGGTCTTTTGGGTTCCAGGGCTGGCTCGTTATGCACCATACCCCCTTGTCCTCACTGGGGATACAAAGGCAACTCAATCAACCAGGATTTTGTTAAGAATCTACTTTGGGCCAGGCCATGTGGAAGACACTGGATGCAAACACCAAAATGAAATCATCCCTGACCCCAAGAAGCCTCTACTCTATTGAAGGAAAACAGCATGAACACAGGAAAGTGAGTGTCAACGATATCCACAAACCATCAGTCATACATTAAGCCCCTACTATACTCCAAGCCCTGGTACAACAAGGCCAAACCATATCAGCTCTCTGGCCTCGAGGAGCATCTATCCACACAGGCAGAAAGTGATCTCTGCTGGATTCTTTCCTAGCATGTGGCCTCTCCCCTATACCTGGGGGTCTCATACGCTGCCCACATTTTACTTCTTTGACTGACTGGACTGTGAGCTGCTTATAGGCAGGGCAGCATCGAAGCCAACATCTCCTCCAGCACCCAGCAGGCCTATCTCAGCCAGGCAGGCACATTAATAATGTGGCTTTGAGTTTATTGTTGATAACGAATAAGTGGGTCCTGATGCCATAGACAGATTGGGCCTGCGGGAATCAGATTTGTGTCCTGATGATGACAAAGGATAAGATCCAGTTGCCGGAGGCAGAGGATTCCCCAATCCAAAGCCTTTCCGGGGCCTGTTCCTGTCATCCTAGCACGCTTCCCCAGATGAGCCTGGCCTGCATTTGGTTGGGCCTTCACAGACACTGACATAAATGATTCCTGTAGAGCTGGGAGGCCCATCGAGGACTTTATAATTCAGTCTATGCCTGAGCACAAAGTCCCTCCATGGTAAGGAGGACAAGCAGTCATCCATCCTCTGGACACCAAAGTGAGAAGATCCCCTTCCAGCCCAGCTGACGTCACTTTAAAGGTCAAATGGATAGGAAGTTTTCCCTTATTTTGAAGTGAAACCTGATTCCCAGTAACTTCTGCTGACTATTCCAAGCACCCCCCGACTGGGGCCAAGCAGAATGAGCCTCCTTTCCTGACACAGGAATGGCCAGCTTTGTGTCTCCCTTTGAATGGCCAGCTAGTGTGTCTCCCCCACTCCCTCGGTTATCTCTTCTCCAGGCCAAACTTGCCCTGTTCTTTCACTGTCCTGATTACCCCCATCCTAATGCTGTTCATAGATGAAGCATCCTTCCTTCTAAGTCTCTGGGAGCCATATCACCACGGAGCAGCTCTGGCCGGGGTTCTGGACAGCAGGATTCTCGCAGCCTTCATTCTGGATGCTACACCTCCCTGAATGCAGCCGGGGCAGCAGCACCATCTTTAGCAGACCCTCAGCACGAGTCATCATGACTCACACCGAGCTTCACTCGGGGGTTCCTCCAGATCTCCAGATCTTCTCATCCTTCTCATCCGGCCAGGTCACCCCTCTACCATCTTGTACTTGGGAAGTCAAGCTATTGACCCCAGGTGTTGACCTGATATGAAACCATCCTAAGCGTTATCTGGTCTTCTTGGACATAGAGACCTGGCTTCACAGTTGGGTTCAGGGCCATGCTCCGACAGGAGCAGACCACTCAGAATCTCAGTGCCCAAGGCAGCTCTGTGAGACAAGTGGCAGAACAGGTCCTACTCTGCTCTGGTCGAGGGACTTTCCTCATAGAAAATTCCCTATGCCATTCAAATCATAGATACAGACACAAAGAGAAAAAAAAAACAAAATGCTCTCTCTAACTCAATTCAGCCCAACCCTCTGGCAAGAAAGCCAGGGGGAAATAATTCTTTCATTTTAGGGAAAAGGTTACTCCAAGACACCAAACTCAGTGAACAGAATAGACTTTGCAGTCTGGTACCTGGGTTCAAAGCCTGGCTTAGCCACTTTCTACTTGTGTGAGGCTGGTCAAGTCTCTTAATGTCCCTGGGCCTCAGTTTCCTCATCTGTTAAGTGAGATGGATGGAAGAGATGGTGGATGGCACTGGAGGGCCCTTCTAGTTCTGAATATATATTGATCCTACGTAATTACACAATCAGTCCTCATGGTTAATCATGGAACGTTTCCTGTCTCCCCCTTCCAAGTCTTGGTACGGGCGGCCTCCTCTTCAGCTCCATTTCTTAGGATTCCTACCTCCTCTCTAGGCAGAGCTCAAGCACCATCTGCTCCCTGAAGGCCTCAGTGGTCCTCGCCTTAATACTCTCCCCACTCTAAAATTACCTCGCACTTACACATAATTTACATGTATTATTGTTGTTTAGTCACTTGCTTCAGTCCTGAACGACTCTCCATGGCCCCACTGGGGGTTTTCTTGGCAAAGATGCTGGAGTGGTTTACCATTTCCTTCTCTAACTCATTTTACAGATGAGGAAACTGAGGCAAACGGGGTTAAGTGACTTGCCCAGGGTCACATAGCTAGTAAGTCTCTGGAGCTAGATTTGAACCCAGGTCCTCCCGACTCCAGGCCACCTTTCTATCCACTGCGCCACCCAGCTGCCCCAGAATTTATATTTACTTATCTGTACATAGGAGGTAACTTAGAAGAGAGCACAGGGAGTGGGTTTCAGAATCAAGAAGGCCCAGGTTCAACCTCTGCCTCTGACACATACTGGCTGTGTGAGCCCTGGCAAGTCATTTCGGTTCTCAGTGCTCTGGGCAGCCCTCTATGATGAAAAATTCTATAGAAGGTGCTAACCTGCATCAACAGAAGGACTTTCCTCCTCTGGGAGCTCCTCAGGTCCAGCTCCTTCCACCCAGTAGAATATAAGCTACTTGAGGGCAGGGACAAGTTCACCTTTATATCCCTGGACATAGCACAGTTCCTAGCACCGAGGAACCACGTTTGTGGGATTGATTGGAATTTCTAAAAGTTTCTAAAATTCTGAACTTCTAAAAAGCCATCAAAAAAACTTAGGTTGGAGGCATTAGGGCCTCTTGATGCTGGAAACAGCTAGTGGGACCAGCAAGTGGGTTAATCTTCCTGAAATATTCCAGGAGACCCAGGCCAGGCCCTCAGCTCTGTCCTTCCTCAGGGTCTCAGTGATCTCATACTCACATGGATTGTCCATTTGCAGAGGTCACATCTGTCTTAGCACCCTCAGGTTCTTGGAGTTCCAAAGGTCCCCTCTAACCTCCAAAGCACTAAGTTTCCCTTGGATAGCTTCTTCATCAATTCTGACAAACTTTCCAGAAGCTTATACAGCTCAGAAATGACTTCGGAAAGATGTTAGAGCCTAGACCCCAGTGAGGTCATTAGGCTTTTAAAGCCAGCTTCAGAGGAAAAGAGAGATAACAAAGCTCTGCACTTTAAGTAAATAAGGCAGGTCTGCCAGCCCTCGGCACTTGAGCCCCGGCCTGTGGAAGGGCCCAAGGCTTCCAACAATCAAAGACACAATCACACTTCAGCCATGGCCTGAAAGAAGTAAGTGTGCCAGCTCAGTTTTAATAAAATGTGGAATAGAAAGCAATCGATCTCCCATCTCTGTCTGTTTCTATATCCCCGTCTCTCTCTGTCTCTGTCTCTGTCTCTCTCTGCCCTGTCCCACAGCTGTGTACCCAGCCCAGTCTCTCTTGAGCTCCCATGCCCCATGACCTATCACATGTTTATAACTGGATGTCCAGTTGGCATCTCAAACTCAGTATAAACAAAACAGAACAAATTCACTTTCCCCCCAAACCCATCTTTTCTCCTGAACTTTCATATGAATGTCAGGAGACTGACCCACTTTCAGTCCCACAGGGTCACAATCTCAGGGCCATACTCGACTCTTCCCTCTCACTGTCCCACAGATCCACCCAGTCTCCAGATCTTGTCCCTGTTGCTTCTAATCCCTCCTTCCTCTAGATCTCCTCTCCATCATACAGCTGCCACTCACATTCACCACCCATCCCCTGGTCAAGTCCAAGAGCTTCCCATGGGGTGTCCCTGCTTCAGATATCTCCCCTCTCCAGTCCTTCTTCCACTAAGCTGCCAGTGGTTTTCCTTAACTGTAGGCCTGACCATATCACCCCCTGAATCAATAAACTCATGTCTCCGTCTTAGCTCTTGGATCAAAAAGAAAGGCCTTTGGTGGCTTTTAGAATCTGCTGCCTTCCCCAAGTGACCCTTGCCCACCTTTCCCACCTTATTATACTTTATTCCTCTTCTTCCATAGTCGGGTACACATACCTACAGTAACATGTAAGCGTCTCGAGAGAACAGGACCTGTTTACAATCGCCTTTGTATTTCCACTGACCAGTGTGGTGTCTGGTATGTAGTAGGTGCTTAATACAAACTTACTGATGGCTCTGGATGGATGAGTCCTTTTCAAGGGAGACCTTAATCCTCTAATGTGCCCTGTCTGTTCACTTTCTGGCCATATCTAATTTTTAAATAATCTCCAACATCAAAGTGGAAGGAAATTCCATCCCTTTTTGTCCCATTAAAAAGCAAAGACATATACTCACTCTGGCCATGTGACCCTGGACAAGTCAGTTACCCTTTCAATGCCTCTGGGAGTTCTCTAAGACTGAGCTCCCCACAACATAGGATTAGACATTTAGCATTCGAGATTATCTAACACACGTCCTTCATTTTACAGGTGAAGAAACTGAGGGACAGATTATGGGAACTGACTTGTCTAAGATCGAATAGATCATTAAATGGCAGAGCCAAGATTAATACCTTTGTCCTCTGCTACTGTAGTCTCCCTGTTCTCATACAAGCTACCAGCAAATGTGTGTCTGGACCAAAAAAACAAAACGATAAACTTTATGGGTATATTTGTACAACCTGATAGACTCCCCCACACCCCCACACACACATACACACACACACACACACACACACACACACACACACACACACACACACACACAGATTCCAATCTCAGCCACTGAATTTGTTTTAGAGGAAGTAGAGGTCTAGGCAGCATGGGGCAGTGGAAAGCATACTGGGCCACAAGTCCCATTAAAATCCCAGCTTTGCCATCTATTAACTGGGTGGGTCTGATTCATCTTTATGAGTTCAAATCTGGCCTTAGACACTTACTAGCTGTGGGACCCTGGGCAAGTCACTTAACCCTATTTACCTCAGATTCCTCATCTGTAAAATGAGCTGGGGAAAGAAATGGCAAACCACTCTGGGATCTTTGTTGAGAACCCCTCACCCCACCCCTATAAATGGGGTCACGAAGAGTTGGACACGACAGAACCAAAAACTGCGTGGTCATAGGTCAATTCCATTCTCTCCCACTCTCCTCATTTATAAAATCACAACTTCTCAGCCTATATTTATTGTCAAATTTCCTACCAAAGGAGAGGATTCTAGAAGCCAGTCTCTGTGGAAGCTAGCTCTTTATCTGCGCTGTGAAGAGGGGATGGGACTAGCCTCAAAGGTCTCTTCAAGATGTAAATCATTCCTTCAAAGGAATTTTTAAAGGGCGTTTGAAGCCTCCTGTAGAGGACAAGACCCGAGGGGCTCATCTCCGTAAGACTCCTCCAATTACTCCAACAGCTGAGGACTTCTTCAGAGTCACCATTTCAGGATCGGCAGGGCAATGACAGTAGATATTTCTTTCAAAGATCTTTTAAGAAAAAAAAACAGTGGTTCAGCTCTCCCAGAGTTAATGGTTAACCTTGGATCGGGAAACAGACTTGGAGATAGGGCCCAGCCCCACAGTTTGATAAATGAAGAAAGAGAAGCCAGGAGAAACAATCGGGAAATTACGAAAGGACAAATGTATCAATGTTTGATTGTATAAATAATTTATTTCCGTTCACAGCATCATGTTTGCATCATAAAAAAGAAAAAAAAAGAACCAAAAAGGACAATTAGAACAGAGAGGACTGGATTAGGGGTGGGGAAATGAAAAATGAAGAGGCAACAAGGCGTTTTTTCTTGGATTCTAACATTTAAACAGACAAAAAAACAACTATGAGTGGACAAGGTCTGCCACTAAACCGGCATCCCTGCTTGTCTCCTGGTAACCATTGGAAAGCCTCACTGGAGAGGCAGTCCTTCAAAGCAAACCCCACCTTCATTCTTTCAGGGATTGATGCCGTGAAGCATCCCTAAATCTGGAGGGGCCTCTAGCAAGGAAGCTTCTCCTCCGATCCCAAGCGGAAGGTGACACCATACTTGGGGTTAAAGGGATTGTGAGGAGGGAGGCCAAAACATGACAGAAACAACAGAAATTCTGGGCCACGTGTTAATCATGGACAGTGTTTCAGAACTAGACATTCTGACTGCCTTCAGGCCCTCAATCGGTCTTGACAAAGACCAAAAATCCTGCTTGGAGTTTCTGGAAAGCAAGGAACGACTGGGTCTGAAGACTTGTCTTAAAACCCAACTCCAGTGAGCATCACACCATATTTGGCTTCTGCAGGGTCACAAAATAAATATATTATTTCTCTCCTAAGTGTGGAGTTGACAAATTTCAAAGTGCTTAATGAGAAACTGTGGCATGTGAAGAAACTAAAAGAAAAATTAAAAAAAAAACACAGACTTACAAACAACAAAATCTCTACACACAGTTTCCTTACAAGATGGGACCAGCCCATTCAGAACTCAGTGAACAAGGAAGTGAATTACAACTGTGTAAACGGGAATTCCATAGCCTTCTTCATCCTGCCTGGTTTCCAGTTGGTCCCTACTAGGCTTCAAGAAAAGAAGACCAGCTGGGGAAAGGTGCCACCATTCCTGTCCCAAATTAAAAGGAGTCATCTGTCCCTAAAAGCTATAAGAATTGCATTTGAATCAAAAAACCAGTACTGCAATCTGGACTTTGTTCTAAAGTGAGTTTGTGGAAAGCAATGGATAAAGAGGCCTGGCCTTAGGATTTATTCAGAGACACATTCTCATGCTCAAACCTGATAGTGGCCAATTTCCAAATGACTCCCTTGTTATGAAATTTTCAAAAGGGGGAGGGAGGGCAGAGGACAATTACCCCAGTAAACATGGCTTCAAAGAGGAAATCAAACTCCCAAGTCTGAAGTCTCCCTTTGGACAATACTGCACTTCTGTGTAAAATGACCAGCATCCTGTAACCAAGACTCCCCGTCCTGATTATAAACCATTTATTTCTTTAAAAAAAAAAGTCTTATTAAAAATACTTAACTCTTTGTTTTTTTTTTTCTTTCCCCTTCAGCTTGCCTGTTCTCCCAGTCCTCCTTGGGCACCTGCTGGCCCACGGATGACATCATGCCCCAAGCTTCCTCCTACCTTGAGCACTCTGGGGAATCTCATCTACCACACCGGGGTTCAGTTGTGGGCCAATGTAATGGCTGTAGCAGCAGGCCAGTTTAGACAAGAATTTTATAAGCAAGGACCTAGGTCATTGTGCTTTGAAGTCCATGAAGTCAGGTGGGCTTTTGCAAGACAAATGGGCTGGGGCAGTGAGTGGGAATAGGGTGCATCAGCTCGAGTACTAAAATGAGACAATTTTGTGGAGTTCCTTACATTGGACAGGCTACAGTGAACCTTGTTAAACAACCCCAACGGTCTCCACTTGCAGAATTACATGATATAAAGGGGCACAACAAAGCCTTTTTCTCACTTTTTTAAATGAAAAGATAATCAGAAAACCCTCCATCACCCAGTTCACATGACAAGAGGCAAGCCTTGCAAAATCATCCTCAATGCAGCCTACAGCTGGTGTTAGATCCTAGAACCGACCATGGGCTGGGCGGGGGCTGCTAGCTTGCAAACCAGCCAACTGGCCGGTCAAGAAACCTTTAAATCCCACAGGATGGACCCAGGTATTTGCGCCCATCATGGCATACTGAGGGGATCCCCCTCAGCCCCTTCCCATTCAGCCCGAAAAACAAATCTCGCCGTTTACATACCCTTAACTAGATTTCCGGCAATAAATGGACCAGCGACCACCCCCACCCGGCAACTGTTTCTTAAATGTTACTGGTTTCTTTGTTTGTGGGATAATGACCTACACGTGGGCTGGATCCAAACCGCGGCAAAGATGCCGGACCTGGGGGGTGGGGGAAGAGGGGATGAAAGGCAGTTCTCATCCTGTAAAAGAAAAGGGCGTTTTCTACAGTGGTTTTCCCTTGGCCAGGCTCTTGGCTGGGTTTCCAGTGATCCAAGTCTGCTATGCGGCAGCAGGAACTCCCCCCAAACAGACATCCATCCACCTTGCTAGGGCCCAGGGCAAGAGCAAAGAAATAGCAAACAGGGGCCTGCCCTGTTCCATGAAAAGGATTCTCGATACCCGGCTGGGCTGGCCCATCAATCAAGAGAGCCGCTGCAGCTGCGCCGCCCCCCCCGCCCCGACCCTTCTCTGGGCAGAAAGCCTAGAGGGGACGTGACCTCGGTACCTCTAAGAACCCACAGGTGCAACTGGATTTGGGGGGAGGGGCAAGGAGGCCCAACTTCTTATTCTGCTGGAGTTTCAAGGCATGAGGCCTGTCTCCGGGGGCCCTCTAAGCCGTCCTCCACTTCCCACCAGGAGGGCGGACCCAGCAGGTTGCAACCCCCAAGCCCCATCCCCCATCCCTTCTAGTCCTCTTCCTCCAGTCTCCTCCCCCTCCTGCAAGCCCGTGGGAAAGGGGGGTGATCAAACAAAAGGCCTCTCCCGCAGGCAGGCGGGCAGCCCACCAGGGGGACTGGCGTTCATTCCGCGGGCCTTTCTCTCTACTCGCCTGGCCTGCTGTGGGGCTGGTGACCAACCTGTCCCAGGCTGACAAGTCAGAATCCGGGAGGGGGGGTGGGGCGGGCAGTCCCAGGAGTCCGGGGTTCCCGCTCACTATAGCTGGCTATCAATAGAGTTCTATTCTCGTTTGGAAAACTCGACGCGTCGCTTTGGTTCACGTTTACGGGGTCCTCGGTGGGTGGGAGCGGGTGTGTGCCGGGGCGGAGAGGGGCAGGGGAGGGGGATGGGCGCCGGGGCCAGAGCAGGGGGAAGGCAGGGAGGTCGTGCCCCGGGGCGGGGGGCCGGGTTCCTTTGGGGGCCGCGTCTTTACCGCTTCTTCTTCTGCTTGAGGGACTTCCTCCGCTTGAGGATCATCTCGTAGAGCTTGTCCATGCCCTCGGTGAGGCCCTCGCCGATGATGGCGCAGGCGGGCTGGACGTGGTAGGTGGTGGCCGGCACGAGCTCGGGCAGGGCCAGCTGCTTCTCGATCTCGGCCACGGGCAGCGACTTGGGCAGGTCCTGCTTGTTGGCAATGACGAGCAGCGGGGTGCCCTGGTTCTCGGCGAATTTGGTCACCTTGTGCAGCTCGGTCTTGGCCTCCTCCAGCCGGTCCACGTCCACCGAGTCCACCACGTAGATGATGCCGTCCGTGCAGCGGCTGTACGACTTCCAGAGCGGCCGCAGCTTCTCCTGGCCGCCCACGTCCCAGAAGTGGCAGCTGATGCCCTTGGCCGTGCCGTTGCTCAGCTTGATCTTCTCCGTGTTGAAGCCGATCGTGGGCACCGTGTTGACAAACTCGTTGAACTTGAGGCGGTAAAGCACCGTGGTCTTGCCCGCCGAGTCGAGCCCCAGCATCACGATGTGCAGGGACTGGAAGGCGGAGATGTTGGACGAGATGTTTCCCATGACGCTGGCCAGGACAGCGGCGGCGGCGGCGGCCGGGGCGCCCTCGGACGGCGCCGGGGGCCGGCGGGCAGGGGCGGGAAGGTGCCCTCTTCGAGGGGCAAGCCGGCGGCGGGCCGGCTGCGGGCGGGTAGGCAGCCCCCTCCCTCTCCTCCTCCTCGCTGTCCCCTCTTCCTCCTCCTCCTCTCCCTTCCCTACTCCTCCTCGTTCTGGTCCCGATCAGGCTCCTGCCCGCCAGGGAGAGACTGAGGGTCACCTCTCAGGTCCTTGCCCCGGGGGGACGCACGGGCATCTCCGGGGACCCCGGCTGGGGCGCGGGTCAGGGAGCTCAGGGCCCGCCGCAGCGCCCTCGAACCGGGTCGCCCCAGCCCAGCCCGGACTCCACGGGCATCTCTCTACTCTCCCTGTTACGGCGGCTTTTGTCTGCCTGCGGTCCAGCGGGCGGGGCGGGGGCTCTGGCTTGGATCCGATGCGCCGGGGGAGTCACTTCTCAGCCAAGGGCGAAGAAGGAGGGGGGATGTTCGGGTGCTGGGGAGACAGCGGAGGGGTGGGAGTCTCCTCGCGCGCTGGATAGGGCTCCGGATAGGGATGTGGCCGGGCGCCGCGCCTCCGACTCCCCGGGCCAAAGGCCAGCTCTCCCGACTGCGGCGGCACACGCCCCCTGCCCGCGCGGCTCCCGTTCTGGTTCTCCGGGCTCACGTCCGGGCGCTCGGCGGGGTCTGCAGAGGCTCGGGGGCGGGGTGCATTCCCAGGAGCTCAGCGCTAGCCGCCCCACAAGGCTGCTTCTCGGGCGGCGCCGCGGCTACTTCCGCGGGCAGGCCCGGCCCTCTCCGGCCCCGCCGGCCGGCTGGCTGGTCGCTTCTCCCCGCGGGCAGCCCGGCCGAAGCGCGGGCGCTGCTCTGCTGCTCCCGGGCAAGGCTCGGCTCCTCTAGGCGGGTGGAATCGAGCCCAGCTGCAGCTCGGGCCGCGCGCGCGACTCCTCCCCCTCTGGCGCGCGGGCACAGCCCTCGCCAGACACCCCGACTGGGCGGGGCGAGCGGGAGGGGCGGGCCCTGGGAGGGAGTGGAGGGGGGACAGCCAACCCTCAGTCCCTCCCTCCCCCGGTGCTGGCCTGGGCTCGGGAGCCCGCGCTGGCCCTGGCGCTGGGGCCGCATGCAGCTCGGCACCGCCAAGGTCTGGGTCTGCAGGCGCCCTCTCTCATTCTCCACCACCGGACCCAGGAGTCCCAGAACTGCCAGAACTGCTGTCCTTGTCCCCATCTTCGCCCGTTTTCCCATCCCCCGGCCCCCTCTCCATCTCCCCTCCCCACGCACGCACACAGCCCGGCGCATCGGCGACCCAGCACCTAGATGGCCAGTGGGCACCCTCCCTGAGTGTGGAAGCCGGGACTCCGGCCGCCGCCCTTGGCCTTAGGGAGGGTGGCCTGGAGCCCAGCGTCCGGACTGTCTGAGACCCTGGCCCCATTCTCTTCCCTCCCAGACAGCCTAGGCCAGCACTGTACCCACGGCCAGCCCTGCCCCCAAGCAGGCAGGAACTCTGAGGGTGCTTCCAGAGAAAGGATGCCACCACCCACAGCCCAGCCTAGCCTAACCCAGATAGCACCAAACCTGGTGGGGGTGGAGTGGGGGCGGCCCTAAGGCTTGTTGTTAGGACGAAGTCCAGTTAGGGACAAGTCTGGGGCCTAGGACTCTAGATTGACATCTAGAGGGTCTTCAGAAGGCTTTAGTCCAAACCTTTTAATTTTGGAAGGAAGGAAGGGAGGAAGGAAGGAAGGAAGGAAGGAAGGGAGGGAGGGAGGGAGGGAGGAAGGGAGGAAGGGAGGAAGAAAGATCTTCATTTCTCCATTTATTATTAGTAGTAGTAGCTGGTATTCAATGTGCTTTCTCTTGTTAGTGCTTATCACATTTATTCATTTGCTTACTATGTGCCAGGCATTGTGCCAAGAGCAGGAAACAGGCCTGTGGAGTGACTTGTTCAAGGTGACAGGGCTGGAATATGAAAGAGCCTCAGACCATAAAACACAGCATGGCATCCCAGCTTTTGAGCAGGCCCAGATGCAGCCGTTCCAGGGACTCAACCATTTTTGTGTCCTAGTCTTTCCTCTCCTCTTGGTAGTCAGTGGGGGGAGGCTTATGGCCTTCTCCTTGTGATTTTTAAATATACACAATAAAATACAAAGGCTGGCCAAGGAAACCAAAGGTGAAAACCAAAGGAAGGCCTTTTCTTTGGCCATTCAGCCCCGGGCTGAGGGTTCAGAACCCTGCCCTGGTTCAAGCTGCTTACCTGCCAGATGAGGAGAGCATGGCTCAGAGAGGAGCTGGCATCCAACCCAAGTCAGAGGCTTCTAATTCAAGAGCTGAAGACACTTAGTCCAGCCCTTTGTTTGATAGACAAGAAAACTGAGACCCGGAGAAAGAACATTCCCTTCCAGAGGTTGTAGGTGGTGAGTGACAAAAGGGAGATCTGAGCCCAAGTCCTCTGCCCCTCTCCCACCTAGAAAGATCTCCTCTGTGGACCCCTGGGAAAGAGCACTCACAGACCAAGCAGCCCAGCAGGTTGAAATTGTGTTTTTGCTACATAATCTCTGTGCGAGTGGTCCTGCCTCCTGTCTGGGCCTCAGTTTCACCATCTGTAAAACAACACATGATGGCTTAGGGGCCTTCTCACTCTAAGGCTAGTGAGGGGGTGAAAGAGCCTGGGCCTGGAGGAGGTTTTGACAGCCAGGTGGTACAGTGGAAATAGTCAAGAGAGTTCAAATCTGGCCTCAGACTAGGCCTAGTTGTGTGACCATGGACAAGACACTTAATCCTCTTTGCCTCCGTTCCCTCATCAGTTAAATGAGCTAGAGAAGGAAATGGCAAACCACTCCAGTATTTCTGCCAACAAAAAAAACAAAACCCAAATGGGGTCCCAAAGAGCAGGACATGACTGAACAATAACACCAAATGCTTGGAGATTTAGAACTGGAAGGGACCTGGGAAAGCATCTAATTCAACATCCTCATGTCACAGGAGAGCAAACTTAACTAGAGGCCAGAAATGGGAAATAGCTTGCCCAAAGGTCAGAGGCAGTGAGTGAGAGAGCTGAGATTCGAACCGGGACTTCTGACACCAAATCCATTGGTACTCTTGTGAACTCATTCCACAGGACAACAGGAAAGCAGGGGGAGCTTTGTCTGAATAAGAAGGTTGCTGTCTTTATTTCTAAACCAGACACATGCTTCCTTCTCCCAGAGCAGCCCCAATCTCCACCAGGAGGTTTTAAAAAAAATAAGGATAAAACCTATTTATTATCAGGGGACCTTTGAATGCTAACTGGAAAGGCCAGCTTGAAGCTGTGCTCTGAGAAGGTGTCAGCGGACCTGTCAAGCCTGCCCACCTGTGGGCTCCAGAGACAGCTGCCCTTTAGATGATATCTCCGGCTCAAAGCTCACTTGGCCCTGTGGGAAACTCACTGGCCCACATCCTCATCTCTCAGCTTCTCTCTGTTTCAGGATTGGTTCAAGGATTAGGCGGTGCTTTTTGTTTGTATTGCAAAGCTGGCTTCTTCAGAACGGAATTGTGACTTGAAATTGGTGACTTTTTAAAGCATATACAAACATAGATTTCTTTTTTGAAGAAATCTAACTGGAAGGTAGACTACTTTTGTACTCTTTGGGCATATGGGGAAAACACCCACTCCTGATAGGTACCTGCTGTACAGCTTTGAGGGAGTGCTGGCCCACTCAGCCAGTGTGTGTCAGTGGCAGGATTTGACCTCAGATCCTCCTGACTGCCAATCTTTATCCAAACCTCCACTGCTACCTCAACGTACAAAAGAAGAAACTGGACAGTTCATCCGTCATCATTGCTGACCATCCAACCCTGTGAATGCTGCCCCTCTCCCTCCTTCCCCTTCCCCTCCAGGTCATCCAGCTAATAGATACAAGGTCAATTAGTCTTCCTGACCCCGGGTCTAGAGCTGGCCTCCCTCGAAGACTCTACTGGACTACAGAAACAGAAGACATTAATTATTTTAATGAATGAACGCGTCGTTGAGTTACCCTTATCCAATAATAACAAATGATCTCACCTCCTACATAAATTCCCAACTCACAAGGCAAGAAACAGAGAGAGGGAAGAATGATGTTGTTGGGATGACAGAGGAAGTTCAAAGTTGTTTTTTTAAGTTTTATTATAAACGTAGTCATTTTCAATCAAAACAAGTGCTCTGGTAAACCAATAAAATAACAAAGGATCTGAAGCTCTGGGACTGACAATCAGATTTTCAAATATGTCCATTCACTTTAACAAAACAGGCTGAGAAAAGTCACCTGGTGCTTCTAGCTTTCTTTATCCCTTCCATCTGATCTCTCTATTTTTCCTTCAAAGTCTTTAGCTTGGTCACTTCTGGTCAGTAGTTTGTTCAGCCAGTGCCCAGGGTTGGACATGTGGCTCATTCCAGTCAATGCATACACATATGTGTGTATATGTACATGTGTGTATACATGTTTGCTTTTACAACTATTACTGCTGGGAAATAATTGCATACAGCTAGGACATGTCAGTAAGATCATAGGTTATCAAGTTTATAGCTAGAAGGGAGCTCGGAGGACTCTCTCATTTTATAGAAGACAAAACTGAGACCGAGGAAGATCATGGAGTTTGTCCAAGGTCCCACAGTTGGTAAGAAGCAAACCAGGAATCAAAGCCAGGTCATCTGACCCAGATCCAGGACTGTCCCTTTCACCTCAAGTTCAATTCAGTAACAGCTACTTGGCCTGCTTAATTTTTACAAAGCAAATAAATAAATGAGTTAATTAAGGAAGGAAGGAAAGAATGGAGGAATAAATGAACCAACCAACAAACAAAGGAACTGACCTCTACCCAGTTTTAATAAATCAGAGTAAGTCATGAAAAATACATTTTGGAACAATTTTAAAGGAGGACCCATTCAATTCAAGCATTGACTAATTATTGCCTCTTGTGTGCCAGGCATTGTGCCAGGAGCTGGGGATGCAGAGACAAAAACAAAACTGGAGGAGGGAGAAAGTATACAATCTGCACACAGATGAATAAACCCAAAGAATTTACAAAGTGGCTGTAAGAGGGAGGGAGTGCTAACAACTAGGGGAGGTCAGAAAAGTCTTGTGGCGGCACAGTGGATGGTGTGCCCGGAACACTTATTTTCTTGAGTCCAAATGTGGCCTCAGATACTTGCTAGCTGGGTGATCCTTGGCAAGTCATTTCACCCAGTTTGCCTCAGTTTCCTCATATGTAAAATGAGCTAGAGAAGGAAATGACAACCCATCTTTGGTTTGTATCTTTGCCAAGAAAACCACAAATGGGGTCAAAGAATTGCACATGACTGAAATGACTGAACAACAACAAAAGAAAAATCTGGTAGATCAGGTGGTACCTGAGGATCTCAGATCACAAGACAGATCTGCATCCTGTGTTATTTCCAGTGGATCCTGAAGCTCAAAAATGGGATCTATTCTTTCTCTGAAACCCTATTAAGCTTTCAGCCTCTGTCTTCTCAACTTCCCGTTTTGTGCCCCAGCCTCCCCAAATCTCCAATTAGTGAATGCAAACAAAATGAGGGAGAACTTGGGGTGGTGTTTATAATGACAGCCTGCAATTTACTGGTTTCCTAAATGGCAGTAAATAAAATGAGCTGCTAATTAAAATACCTCCTGAGAGGCCAGAGAGAATAGAGCAGATAAAAGTTGTTAGCAGTTATTGCCAGTTAAGTAGGTTAACCTGATAAAAATACCTGGAAGGGCTTATCTAAGAGATACCATATCTTTAAGTATTTAGGAAAAATGGCCAGGATTCTCTAATCAAAATTTCCATCCATCCATCCATCCATCCATCCATCCATCCATCCATCCATCCATCCATTCATCCTCCCATCCATCCATCCATCCTCCCTTCCTTCCATCCTCCCTCCCTTCCTTCCTTCCTTCCTTCCTTGCACATTTGGAGGCTAGTTGGCATGTTTGGGTGGCTGGCTTGCTATCTCTGGAGTCCTGCCTCCTAAGTGAAGTTATACAGGAGCGCCCTCTGCTGACCCAGTGCTCTAATAAGAGAATGCTGCCTTTTGAGTCTCAAAACCTGGCCATCTCTTTCAGACTTTACCTTCATGCGGCAGAAATGCACTTCCTGTTGATCCCTATACAAAGTTCCGCAGAATGACTTACAAATTACTCATGGAATTTCTATCAATTTTTATTTTAAATTAAAGAATGAATAATTTAAAAAAAGAAAAGAAACAAGAATCCCAGAAGCTCAGAGGCAGGTTAACTCAGGCTTCATCCAGTCCCGACTAGTCCCTGAACAAGATTCTCTGCCCCCTCTCCCCACCACAACAAACCCAGCCCCCGGACATCCCTAGCCTTTGCTCAGATACCTCTAGTGATGAGGACCTCACCTTGCTTTGGGACAACTCTCATTGTTCGCAAGTTTCTTCTGACATGAAGAGGAATTTTTCCCCCTCAGAAACTTCCCGCCCTTGCTCACAGTTCTGTCCTCTTAGGTCAGGGGTGGGGAACATGTGGTTTCCTCTTATTCAAGGGATTTGTTCTGTGAAATTTTGATTCGTCAAAAGGCTGAACTTGAGGTCCTAGAAGGCCTCGAGGCCATGCGTTCCCCATGCCATTACAGACCAAGCAAGACAAATCCAATCTCTCCTCCTTTGGACTTGATCTCACCTCTCAGATCCCCTGCCTTCTGGCTTCTCAGGCTTCCTCAGATTAGCCCTTTCCAGTTTCTTTGACCAATCCTCATATGTCATCAAGCTCAAAATATTGTCAGAAAATCAGGAATGAATAATGTGAGTATAGATCTGCAGCCTGCCCTCGCGAGCACATACGTGCACACACACACACACACACACACACACACACATGCACACACACACTCAGCAAACTCTATGGGGGCTTTTTAATGGTTCCTTTTAACTAATCCAATGACATTTTCCCAAAATGTAAAGTGAGGCTAATCGATCAATTAACATGCCTACTGTGTGCCAAACTCGGTACTAGGATTTAAGGATTATCCTCCCCATGAGGAGCTCCCTCTGCCAAGCAGATGAGCAAACTCCACAACTAAGTCTTCGACCTGTATTTAAGGACCCGTGAGCACCTGCAAAGCCGAAGACGAACAGTGTATGCTCTTAACAAGCTTATGTTATACCCAGCGAGACAATAGTTATGTATGTGAGTCTGTATGAAAGAGATGCAAGAGAAGGTCCCACCTGGGGGAGGGGCGTAGATTGGAAAGAGCTTTTGTAGAAGGAGGCTCACTTGAGCTGACCCTGAAAGGAAGCTGCCGCTTCTAAGAGGTGGAAATGAAGAAGGAGGGAGTGTGCTTCAGGCATGGGGCATGGAGCCAGTGCAAAGGCCTGGAGGTGGGAGGCTTTGCAGGTGCTTAAGAGTCCTTAAATAGAGATCAAAGACTCTCAGATCAAGTTTGGCACACAGTAGGCATGTTAATTGATTGATTAGTCTCACTTTGCATTTTGGGAAAATGTCATTGGGTTAGGGAAAAGGAACCATAAAAAAGCCCCCATAGATTTTGTTGAGTGTGTGTGTGTGTGTGTGTGTGTGTGTGTGTGTGTGTTGTAGGGGAGAAACCATAAGGACAGCTTGGCTGGGCTAAAGAGTAAGTGGTGGAGAGGAACGTGGGATGAGAAATCCTATGCCCATCAACTGAAATCTCGCAGGACTCACTGTAAGAGTGGTGACTGTAATGCTCGAAAACCTTTCTCTACTTCAGTCATTAACACTTCCATTCAATTAAGGATTATTAAGGGACCTCCCATTAGCCAGCTGGTTTAGGAATTCCCAGTGACCAGTGTTTGGATCTGTCTGTATCTTAGAGAATCTCAGCTTTGCAAGAAACCTCAGCGGACACATCAGTTTCTCCCTTTTGTGTTAGAACATTACCAGGGATGTTCTCATAAGGCTTGAAATAATGTTTGAAATGATGCACTTACATCTGGAAAGGATCTTAGGGATGAAGTGGCCCTAGTTCTTCATTTTTTACAAATGAGGAAACTGAGTCCAAGAGGGGGCAAGTGAATTGTCCAAGGTCACACAGGCAAAAATTACTCAAGCTGGGATTCAAATCTATGACTTCTGATAACGAAGTCAGATTTCTTCTTTTTCCTTTTTTATTATGAACTCAATCACTAATAATCATTTCAAAATGCACAGAACAAAAAGAATTATGTATGAATCTGCAAACTTTTGTGACATGCAGTTTTTATAAAGCTCTTATTCAATTTAATAAGATAATAACACACCTGACCTCTTTGTGTCTCCTTATCAATTTCTTTTTTGTTTTCTTCAGGAGATTTTTAAGGTCTTACTGATTTTTTTCCTTCTTTTTGAAAATTTTGGTTTTCTAAGCCCTCAAAGCCTTTGTTACAAGTAAATATAATCCAGAAAAAAAAACATGTTGGCTATTTCTGAAAATATTTGCCTTATTCCCTCCCACCTCTGTATTACCTCCACTCTGTCACCTCTACTCCATCACCTCTCAATCCAGTGGTAGGAGGTAAGCTTCATCTTAAGTATTAAGGAATTACCATTGATCAGAACAGTCACCAGTGTTGTGAAGCATTTTGAAGTTGCACCCTTTATATTGATGTGGAGATCATACACATCATTTCCCTGGTTCTATTCACTTCCCTCAACATCAGTGCTTACTGGTCCTCTCATGTATCTCCGAGAGTATCCCTTTCATCATTTCTTAGTACAATAACATTCCATTATTTTCACAATCTGTCCAGTCATTCCCCCAATAATGTTTTGAGGTCCTTACTACAACAAAAACCATCAACATCTTTGTTTTTCTCTTCCCTCCATGGAGCATTTGACTAGTAATGTTATCAGTGGGTCAAAGGGTGCATCCAGTTCAGTGATGTTTTGGGAACTAGTTCCCAGCTCTTTCCATCTCACCACTCTGACAGTCATCCACCGTTCTCTCCACTGTCAGATTTGCCCATCAGACTTTCACAGGGCAACCTACCACATTTGCTGCCAAGGTAAGCATAGCTTATGAGCCTTAAGCTTCCCAAGCAGATTTGCCATTTATCTCCTTTCTGAGACAGGCTGCCTCCTTGTTGAAGGATATTTCAAGTCCTTATTCAGTGGAGGCAGGGAACTGCAGACCCAGAAGATGCTAGCAGCATTGAACTCAAGCCAGCTTAAGGGAAATGTCACCCCCCACACATAAGAGGAATTTCATAGCCAATACCTGATAGTACTCTATATAAAAAGAATCTGCGTTCATTTAATTCTCCCAGAAAAAAAAATCCTGTGATTTTAACACCAATATTCTCCTGCTGCTTTTATGAGGCTGTAAGGCATAGACCACTGTCATCTTTGAAAAATTAAAAATGAATAGGACCAGAGAGTGATGGAGAAGTGAGTGGTGTATGCAGGAGATAATACACATCAAATAAGGAACTGTAAAGAAGGGCCAGAAATAAGGGTGTCATCAAAGCAATGCATGATGGGAAAAGAAGCTGGGTCACTCCCATGGTGAGGATGAAGGAGAACAACCAGCTAGTTAGAAGGCTCCTCCTGCATCTTCTCAGGGGAAATGGAGGAAGGCATCCAGCATGTTGGGCAGACTCCTGGGGCTAAGGACTGAAAAAACATGAATCCAAGGCACATCAGATGAGCAGACAGGGCTTGGCCAGCTGTGCATCACTGAAGGGAACATAGCGATGAGAGAAGCAGAGATCCATGCAGGGCTTAGAAGAGTGCTTTCTGGTATTCACAGCAGGCTGTTTTATGGATGAGAAAACCAACATTCTCAGAGGTCAAGAGAAGTTTGGTGACTTTCCCATGATCACACAGTAGGTTAATACTGAAGGAAGGATTTGAACCCAGGTGTCCTGACCTTTCTTACTAAATCACAGCTGCCTTCCTCCTGCCTTCTTTCTCCAAAGTATAGGCAGGAATTAGGGTCTTTGTAGCATCCCTGAAGGCAGATCTGAAAATCATGATCATGAGGCAGTGGGAGACAGTGGAAAGAATACTGGACTTCATTGTCAAAGGACCTGGGTTCAAATCCTGACTCTAACATTTACCATCTCTGGGACCCTGGACAAGACAATTGACTTTTCTCTGGGGCACAGATTACTCCTCTGTAAAGTGTTTGTGGTGAGGAAGAGGTGGGCTTGGACTGGGTGGCTTCTGAGGTCCTTCCAGCTTTAAATCTAGGATCCTAGGACTCACTTTTCAAACCTGGGTCATTGGGAGAATGGCCCCAGGATGAGCAGAAACAAGAAAGTCATTTTGATTCTCCTGGGTCTTGGTTTCTCTTCCTTAAAGTGAGGAGGCTGAACCACGAGACCTCTAAGGTCCTTTCCAGCTCCAAAGCCATCATCTAAAGCCTACGGTGATGCTGGTTATTGGGTGTAATTCTTGGCCAGCTGTGTTGGTAAGCAAAATGGGATCCTTACCACTTAGTGCCCTTGAAGAGTTTGGCTTTTGTTTGCTTTGAGTAAATTCAGTGTATTTCATTGAGCCTTACTAGGTGCTAAGCCCCAGGCCCAAACCCCTATTAGGTGTGGAACCTATGTGGGTGTGGATTGGTGACTGGGGTGGGGCCCAAGGTGGGTCTGGCTAAGGGGAGGTGCTAACTCCAGAGCCATGCCCTATTAGGTGTTAACCTAACCTATGTGGATGTGAACCTCCCAGGGTCCTAAGTGGAGGCGCTAACTCGAGAACCAGTCATAGCAGCCTAAATTCTGGTCATTCAGATGACCGTTTGATGACATCTGAAGCCCTATAAGAAGGAAGGCCAGAGCCATTTGTGCAGGGCTCTCGAGATGATGTTGATGAGAAGACTCTGGGCAGCTGTAGCTAAGGAGCCCTCCAGCTTATAAATCCAGATGCTGAGACTTTGTTGAACTCTGGTAACTATGTATTGGGATTTGAATCAGACAAGGTCTGTCTGTTGATGTTTGTAATTTGTTTGTATTTGTTCTGAAGTTCAGGGTGCTGGCTTTTTCCTCTGAACTAAGTGAATGATATTTGTATGCTGAATTAAAGCAAGCTTGTCAACCTCTTCACCTTGCTTTCCTTAGTTAAGCAGATCAAGAGAACCTGTGCTGTTGGCTTTCTGGGTGCTGGCTGTGGGTGGATCTTATACCCCCACAGAAACTGCTAGCCAGATTGTGGAAACACCGGCACAAGAAGAAAGGGGCAAAGATGGAGGAGGACTGTCTCTTAGTAATTTTCTCCCTGAAATTCACCATTGCCATGTAGGTAATATAGGGCAGATTCTAGTCCTCATCCTCATTCCCTATTCCTCTACTGAAAATTCCTCTTGAAAAGTTAATTTATTACCATCCTTGTGGGAAACATCATGGGACATGGGATGAAGAATCACAGAGGACCTTAGAGATTATCTAAAAAACCAACCCACTCCCTGAGGCTCTTACAGATTAAATAACTTGCTCAGGGTCACCCAGGTAGCAAGTGGCAAAGCCAGGATTAGAATCCAGGCCCTTTGACTCTGCTGTCATATCTAATTGATATTTTTTTAATAAGTGGCAAAGGGTGCGGTAGATGACCTATGGTCTCTTACAACCTCCTGAAGAGAGTCCTTTTTCTCCTGATCTGTGACTTCATAGAAGACCCATGTCACCATGATATAGGGTAGCCTGTGTAGCATACATACATAAATATCTACAATCTGCCTTAACTCACCTGTGTAGGGGGCAAGGCGAGGGCCGAGGCTGGGCACCCTTCACAATCCCATTTCCGTGGGACATGAGTCTAGTATCGTATCTATTGCAATAAGATATTTGAAGTTTGGGGCTACAGAGCTCTTTTGGAAAGGGCTCAGGATCCAAGCCACCTTTCCCGGGCAGGCAGCAGAGCTTCCATTTTACCAAATGATAAAGACAATAACTTATGACAAGCATACATATTTATAGAAGTAAACAGCAAAACAGTAGCCGGGGAAGTTCAAAGGTTAGATCAACCGATTTGGCACAGAAGAGCGAGGGGCTCAACCTCAGAAGCAAGATGGAATTTCAGCTCAACCAAGGAAGAAGTCTGCTCGTAGCAGCCTCTGGGGGTGCAGGGGCTGGGGATCACAGGACGAGTCTCTCACAGCTTTGATCTCTGGAGTCTCCTATTAGCCCCTTGTCTCTTCTTCCGGCCCTGTCTGTCTCCATCCCTACTTCTTTCTCCCAAATCTCGCTGCTGATCCAAAGTCCCATCTCCTTACGTGATCCATGCAACATCCATCACCAGCCTTTCCTTTAGGGACCTACTCCAAGTCTACCTGGGCCAACCTAGGGAACCTATGATGAGGAAGTTTCCTCTACCAGTGGAGCTTGACACTTGTTCTGCACCTTAGCATTTTAGAGAGCTGCCCGGGGACACAGCAAGGTTAAGTCCTTGCCCAGGTCACACAAGCAGTATGCGTTGGAGACAGGATTCCTTCCTAACTCCAGGGCTGACTCTCCAATATAGGAGGCTACTTCTCTGAAGAGATCTGCAGACCAAAACATGCTACTAAATCCACTCTTTAAATTTCTACAGATAACCACTGAAAATTAATTCCAGGTACCTTTCCTTCCTGCCTATGCCTGAGGACCTCTGTTCATGGTGGGAGTTACTGCTAACTTTAAGACCACAATGTCCCAGGGGCTGCTCTCTGCCCTAGCAGAATCATGAATCTCAGAAGAGGAAAGGACTCCAGAGGTCGTCTACTGTCCATTTGTGATTCAGAACTAGGCTTCAGTATCTTGAGTCTCAGTCACTCACCAGGCATTAGGGATACACAACAGCGAATGAGAATCGCTGCTCCCTCAGAGCTTACGTTCTAGTGTGAACATCAAAGTTTTCCTCCTAAATGATGGTTCCAATGGGGGTATCACTTCTATGGATTTGGATTTCCAGGCAATGACTTTTCCATAAAGAGAGGGTTTCTGGAAACCCGCCCCTCCTCCACCAGTGGCATGAAGTTCCTCACGGAAACATTCATCAAACAACCTCTGACGTTTAAGGATTGGTGGCTGGGGACCCAGAGGTGCTGAAGAGGGGGGAAATTCCTAACTTCTCTTTGCTTTTGTGTTATATTTGAGGAGAAGAAAGATGTGGCTGGATATGGTTGATTTCTAATTCCTTTTGTAATTGAACCAGTAGAGTTTGGTTTCTCTCTTGAACGTTTCGGTTGGGAAAACTGAAGGGTAAAATAGAGAAGCTGATAAAGTCTTGGATGTATAATCAAAAGGCCCAAGTACAAAGCCTGGACTGGCTCCTTGCTAGTCAGCCGACCTTGGAAAAGTCACTCGGGATTGCAGATTTTCAGCCGAAAGGATCATGGGATTATGGATCAGAAATTGGAAGGTACCACAGTGGCCATCCTGGCCAACCCTTCATTTGACAGTTGGGGAAACTGAGGCCCAGAGAAGTTAGGTGACTTGCCCAAAATCATACAAGGGGTAAAGGAGAAAGCTGAGTTTTGAACTCAGGTCCTCTGACCCCAAATCTAGCCTTCTCTCCATGACAACGCACACTCCATGGCCCCATTCACAGGAAAATTACTTAGACTGCCTATCGCACCTAAGTTATGATGAGAAATATTTGGTAGTCCAAAATAATAAAATCATAACGATGGCATTTCTATGGTGCTGGCAAAGTGCCCAACAGCCATTTCTTTCAAATTATTGGTAACTGCTAATGAACAATATACAGCAGCTGGGAGGATGTGTCATAGACAGAAAGGAGGATGAATGAAAACATAGATTACTCTCCCTCCCCCCCCCACTCCCAACCAGGTCAACCCTGGCTCTTGTTATTTCTATTTAATTAAAATCCAGTTGGCCAGGCCCAGGAAACAGGGAAACAACAATGCTTTTGTGGTTTTATCAAGTCCAGCTCAGGCTTATTGACTGAAGCCAAGCTGAATGGAGTTTGTCAGGCCAATCGAATCCCTCCCTTTATTCAGAGCGCAGTCACTTAGGAGGGTTATTTCCTTTGGATAATGCACTCTGCGTTCTGAACAGCTTCCTCCTTGCATCTCAACAGAGCCATTCGCGCCAAGTGTTCCTTTTGTTCAGAGAATGGCCACTCGTGATTAATATTTGCTCATGATAACTCACCTAGTGCCTAGTCTGTGCTCGATGTTTCTTTTATCAGTGCGTACCTAATTAGCATTCTCTCTTCACAGGAGCTGCTGTGTGTGCTAAAAGAAAACCGCCCAAAAATTTGCGCTATTTTTCAAATATCCTTTTCTCTCTCTCTCTCTCTCTCTCTCTCTCTCTCTCTCTCTCTCTCTCTCTCTTTTTTGCTGCTCAACGTGGGTAGTTACTGCTAATTTCAAAATGCCAATGGCTGCCCTTCACTATTGCAGACTCTCTCAAGAGCTGGAAGAAAACTCGGACACCACCTGTTCCAATCCATATCTGAAAAATAATCCTTTCCTTGACGGACCAGGGAGTGGGCATCGGATCCCTATTTGAGGTGGGGAGAATCCACAGTCTCCTGTTGGAGGGAGTGGCTCGGTGTCCAGAGCACTCAACACGGAGCTTAGAAGACCTAAGTTTGCTTCAGGAGACTTGCTAACCAAGTGAGCCTAGACTAGTCCACTGCCCTCTTCTGAGTCTTCCTTTCCTCGATAATAATAAAAGCTATCTCACAGGGTTGTCATGGGGACCAAATGAGAGAATCTGCCGAAGTCACTTTGAAAACCTTCAAGCGCTGCATAAAAACCAGCGCTTAGGATCCTTACATCTCTGGAGTGCTCTGATGGCGAGGAATTTCTCCCCCATCCCCCAATTTGAAACCTAAATGACTATTTCATGCCTTCCTCTGGTGATTCTTCATTCTGTCCTCTGCAGTCAAGTCAAGCAAGGTTAATTTCTCTTCCACGTGAAAGCAGAAAGAGAAGAGAGAGAAGGAAGGGAAAGAGAAGGAGAAAGAAGAGGAGGAGAAGAAAGAAGAGGAGGAGGAGGAGGAAGAGGAAGAGGAAGAAGAGGAGGACAACTACAACAACCTGGGTTCAAATCCCAGCTCTGTCAATTTCCCATCCATGTGACCTTAGACATTTCACCCCTCTGTGAGCCTAAGTCTCCTGTTTTGTAAAATGAGGGAGTGACGGATTGAGTCCATGTCCCTTCCACCTCTATGCCGATGACTCTGGGATCCTAGAAAAAAAAAAATAAAAGACCTGAAGAGTCTAAGTAGGATCCGACCTATCTCCAAAGGTTCGAATGTGGAATAATGTAGCCCAGAGGGAAAGGGAGAAGCGCCTCTGAACACGTGAAGCTTGGGACTGGGAATGATGCTCCTCTGGAAGTGGATGGAGCTGGATCCTCGGAGGAGGGAGCTGCTTGTCTTCTAGGGAAGTGTGAGGGCGGGCCCTAGACACCAGGATTCCCTCCTAAGGTTCTTTTCTTTCTTTTTCTTTTCTTTTCTTCTTTCTTCCTTCCTTTCTCTCTCTCACTCTCTCTCTCTCTCTCTCTCTCTCTCTCTCTCTCTCTCTCTCTCTCTCTTTTTGCCAACTTAATAATAGAATAGTTACCTCTGCTGTATCTCCAGGGCTTATATCCAGAAAGGAACAGAGAACTAACTCTCCAAGCCTTGTCAAACTCCACGATTCCTACTTAGTCTTCATATGCAGATTTATGCCCACAGGCCATCCAGTCAGAACACTTCTGGAGACCATTGCTGAGCACGGCCAATTGGCTAAGAGACCGAAAGCCTTAAGGGCACAGGTAAGGTTGTCATGACTGGAGCTGAACAAAGAAAAGCAGATTTGGGAAGTAAGCAGTTGATTAAGAGCATGGGATCTGAGACGGGGGTCAGACTTCAGGAGCAAGACTTTAAATATAGAGATGAAGGCTCCTAGGGATGAAGTATACCTAAGAAGGGCATAGATATAGGGATATATATAATGCATTATATATATATATTTTTTCATATACATACACACATATACATGTATGAGTATATACACACACATACATAAATGTGTATGTATACATATACATACATACATACATACATACATACAAAAACTGAGGATGTTCAGCCTAGAGAAGAGTTGACTAAGGAAGGCATGACGGCCGCTGGGAAATATCTCAGTTCCACCCCCTCACATGGTATGATCTCAAGGTCCTCCACTATTTTCATGGTCCTCAATGTTGAAACACTTAACTGCACAATCTATCCAATGTTAAGTATCTTTCCTGAACATTTCCTCCCACTAAACTGGAAATAGTGTAGGTTGAGCTGTGTGTTACCTTAAGCTTTCCCTCATCCCCAATGCTTTTTTTTTTTTTACCCTCACCTCCTTACAAAGACTGGAGACAAAAGAAATCCGTGTTTCCTTCCCAGCTGGGAAAATCATTTATTAGACATCACCCATTAGGCGCCAGTCCTAATTCCTTGCCTACCTCTTTTTTCCCATGAGTCTTCCAGTTCATGAATGTTACCAAGTCAATTATGAGTTATAATGGGAAAGAATTCTGGAATGGATAACTCAAAAGAAAAAATAAGAGAAAATACGGTATTCAGGCATAGGCTGGGCCTCTCTGTGTACACTCAAAGAAAGCCCTCACGTTACATATCTACAGGACACTGTGCAGAACTGGCCCGTGTGGTGGAGATAGGTGGAATGATCTTCTGGTACAGACCAGCTAAAATACCAGAATGGCTCAAGGAGGGTGATCAAGGAGAGTTCTTGGGCAGAGTATCTCAAGTGAAAAAGGGGTGGGGGGAAGAGCTGAACCAGTAACATGGGGGTGGGAAGAGTCATGCAATTAAGAAGATGTGGAAAAAATGAAGTCCTGCCGTAGCATCACAATAGGGATCAGCCTTGACCTATACCCTCTGACAGATGGGTCTCCCAAGCTGGCTCTTCTTTGAACTCCTCTCTTGCATCAATAAGGGCTGAGCTGGTTTCATGGTGGAGATGAGATTTTAAAGGATTTTAAAAGGTGCATAGAGAGGATCTGTGTAGGTAAGAAGCAGCAGTGTTACATAATGAAAGGAGCTCTAGCCCAGAAGGCAGAGAAATGGGCTCTCAGCTGGGCCACTGCCTAGTCAGTCACCCTCTGTGCTTCATTAATCCATTGGTAAACTGAAGATGTTGCATGATGTCTGAGTTCTTTTCCATCTTTAATGGTCTGTGATTGAATGACTGAATATCCAGCCAAGCTGTCTTCAACTATATTGGAAATATGTTGCCAAATCCTCTCTCTCTCTCTCCCCCTCTCTCTCTCTCTCTCTCATTCAGGGCAGGGAACATAGAACTAAGACCTTCATTTAATAAGGAAAGAGGGAGAAAGATCACAAAGTCAAAGGAAGGAGCAAAGACTGTTCCTTCCCTTCATCTAAACAACATGTCCTGCTGAAAGTATTATGGGAAAGGAGCCCATATGCCCATAAGCAAATCCTTAGCAGGGGTCAAGATACCAGGTGACTTGACCAAGTGGATCCCAAGTTCATTGGAATTCTGTGATCTTTTTCCCACTCAGCACAGTATTATAAATTTCATTAGCACTGATGTATGGGTGGGTCGAGCTCATTAGATGTTGCTAGGTCAATTTAAGAAGTTTCTGTTTCCTTTTGCTACCTGTCTGATATGTAAATCAAATGAGAATGTTTCTCACCTTTCCTAGTTTCCTTGGCTCTCTCTCTCTTCCTACTTTTGCCATGAAAAAAAAAATAGGATCCTTTTATCAGAGAAAGAGCATAGGATAAAGATCAGGATGTCAACACCTCTCCAAGATGCCCTACCTGTATGAGAGCCCCCTTCTACAGCAGCCCCAAAAGGCATAGCATTGGCGAAGACCTCCATTGAAAGGAAAATCACTCCCTCTGGAAGCAGCCCAATCCATTTTGGGATGACTGTAATGGTTCAAAAGTGTTCCTCCCTCAAGCCTAAATCTGCCTCTCTGTGCCTTCCATCTATCGTTCTTAGCTATGGCCTCCAAGGCAAAGCAACCCAGATCTACTCCTTCCTCTGGCCTGAAATACATCTTGTTTTGGAGCCTGGCTGGGAGTCCAGAGGTCTGAGTTCTAAAGAGAGAAAGAATGTCTGAGATTTAGAGAGCACTTTGCAGTTACAAAGGGATTTCCCTACACCATCGCATCTGGTGCTGATAGCAACCCCACAAGATGGGAAAACAAACGTTTTAGCAATTTTGTCCAAAAAAATGAATGTCAATACACTTTTAATTTTAATCTGAATTGTGAACACTTTTTAAAACTCTAAATGATTAAGAAAAAAATAAACCAAGCCCCAATTTGTTTTTGTTGTTCAGTCATTGTCAGTTGTACATGGGGTTTTCTTGGCAAAGATACTGCAGGGGTTTGCCATTTCCTTCTCCAGTTCATTTTACAGATGAGGAAAATGAGGCAAACAGGGTTAAATGACTTGGCCAGGATCACACCACTAGTAAATGTCTGAGGCTGGATTTGAACCAACAAAGGCTTCCTGACTCCAGGCCTGGCTCTCTGTGCCCCATGGCACCACGTAGCAGCCTATAGGTAGTTTTGTAGTGTTTTATAGTATTTAATAACCAGCTCTCCGGAGAGTTTCTGAGCTGACTTGGGCCCAGCTGGGAAGAGCGGCCCTCTAAACTCATCTCCCCGGCTCCCTTCTCCCCCGGCCTCCTCACACTTTGTTGTCTTCTCTGGCTTTCATTAACTGAAGGCCCTGAGAGTGGGACAGAGAGTGGAGGGAGGCACAGCCTCGGAGTCAGGAAGACCTGCCTTGGACACCGCTGGCTTCATGATCACATCCTCAGTGCCCCTGGCAGCTCCCTAAGACTGGAAGGTGCCAATTTGTGGGTGATTGGAAAGAGTTTCTGTGGTGGAAGTTCCCTCTGCCCCCTCCAAAGAACAGCCCATGTATGATGAAACGATTCTACATTAAGACCAGAAAGGGACCTTCGCTGTCACCCCCATTTACACACAGGGAAACTGAGGCCCAGAGAAAGCACTGGCTTGCCCAAGGTCACACAGATAGGAAATGGCCATCCTGGTGTTTGAAGGCAGATGTTGCATTCTAAAACACATCCCCTTTCCCTGCTTGCTTCCTATAATACCAAGGCAGCGAGGACAGTCAAACAAACACAACTTCATCTCAAAAAAATAAAACCAGGGTAACAGGGCTGAAAACAAATCAAGCCCAGGAATGCACAGGTTATACAAAAGAAGGAAGGCACAGTATGGAGAGAGCCACAGACCGAAGTCACTTCTGACTTTGCGTACGTGTATGTATAGGGGCAGTGGGCTCAGAAAGAGCCTGACATCCCCCGTGGTGACCCCAGCAGCCAGTCGCAAACACTCATCACTAAATGACCAGTACCGTGTTGAACAGCCTGCATGTGGAGCTGGGATGTGGTCCTGGGGACGCTGGCCCTGAGGGATGGTCTCTCGTTGCAGCCACTGTTCTGTTACCCCAGGGATGGCAAGGTAAAAGCCAGTCTTGGCATTTTGAAGGGATATAGGGGTCAGTGCAGAAGAGGTATGGGGAAAAGGGAAGCTTCTCCCCTCCCCCAGCCTTTACTCTCAAAGGGCAAGAGCCATTCTGAGATTTCACCAGGTTTTGAAATGATTCCCTCATTATCTCACATTGTTATTAAAAAGTAAAACATGTCAAACTCACAATATTATATCAGATTCATTTTTCTTTCATACTTCCATACATATGTGTATGTGTAGTTATTAGCATAAAACTAATTTGTGTGAGTACATGGAAGAGAGAAAAATGTGTATGTGTAGATATAGATGTATGTATATGTGTGTGTGTGTGTGTGTGTGTGGGTATATATCTGTATTTCTCCCTTCCCCATGCTCACACAAATTAGCTCCCTGCTCATATTTGATCTATGTATCATTAACGTTAACATATTTGGTAAGATTTAATTTACATATCATTAACATTCAATACCAGAAATCACATTATTTGAAAAGCAATTCTCAGGCACATTGATTGCATTCAGTTTAATACAATTCACCAGACATTTTGAAAGTGGCACTTCTGTGTGGCACACTGAATAGGAGAAAAACAAATTATAATTACATGGCTCCTTCCCTCATGGAGCTTACAATTTACTTCTGGGGGCAAGAGGGGCCATGTAAACAGCACACATAGACTAGAGGGAGTCCATTAACTGGCCCAGACCTTGTGAGTCATAATCTCATTATCTTTTCTCCTGTTTCTATCAAAGACATCATCATCCCTTAAGACATCTCTTAACTCAAAATCATCAGAAACATCCTTAACTCATCACTTTCCCTCACTCCATATGACCAGTTAGATCTCAAATCCTGTATTTTCTGTGCCCATAACATCTCTCATACCCATCCCTATCGCTCTACTCATGTGACCAAAAGGACACCAGGGACTCAACTCTTCTCTGCCAGGACAATTTCAATACCTTGCTAATTGTCCTCCCTGTTTCCAGTCTTTTCTTTCTCTAACCACACCCCACCCCATATGATTTTCAACAAAGCATAGGTGTGACCCTTACTCAGTAAATGATTATAACTGCCTATTGTCCTTACTTTCAAAACCCCTTCCCCAATGGGAGTCCTTTCCACAGTGCTAAGCTTGCCTCCCATTTCTGTTCTCGGCGGTTCAGCCAGACTCCAACCCTGTCTTTCTGCTGGCCCTTCTCCAAGCCTAGAATGCTCTGTCTCCTCCCCTCCTCTTCTTAGAAACCTTTGTCTCATTTCTACAAACATCGTTTAGACACTTAAGCCACATTTAGACAGCCCGTGTTGACAGGCACATCTTACATGGCCAATACACACCTGAGATGTAGAAGGGGATGGTAACTATCTCACCTGCTTCACAGGGTGAAAATGAGATGAGATAGTGAAGTGTTTCACAAACTCTAAAGTGCTACATGAAGGCTAGTTATCACTACGGTTGTCGTTATTGTGCTTCTGTCCTTTGAGGAGGGTGATGGCTCTTTTAGCCAACTCTTGTGGGCTCCTGCTGCGCCTCAGTGAGAATGTTTAACGAAGTGTTACCTTCAGAGCTACCGATGCTGTCTTCTTATCTATTGGAGGTGTTGTGACCGAGAAGCCTCTCCCCGGTAGAGGAGGCAGCTGCTGTCCTGAGAACACCGTTCCTCTCAGCCAGGCTAGGCCTGAAGTTGACAGAGCCAGAACTAAGGTCAGATTCACTCTTTTCAGGGCTTCTCAGAATTCTCTTGTGTCTTCCCTTCTCTCCCTCCTGAGTCTCTCATTTCATCTGTTAGCACAATAAGACTCCATTGTAGTTCTTAGCTGTTACCATGTCCCACTGCCTGGGCAAATAGCACCCCCCCAAGAGTTCTACTTCCTCAAGTGGAAAAGGAGGCGATTCTAGAGTTCAGAGGGAATGGTGCCAACTTTCTCCCAACAAGATTCTTTGTTCTCTAAAAATAGTAACAGCTGTGCCGGTTAAAGAAGACTGAAAAGGCTGAGTCTTTGTCCCATTTGCCCCCAACACCCCTGTTGCAACAATTTGGCAAGCAGCTGCTATGGGGGTGAAAAACCAACATGAGCCCAACAACCAGAAGGCTGCAAGCACAGGCTCTTTTGATCTGCTTTACTAAGGAAAGTAGCATTAAAAGATTAACAATCTTAGTTTAATCCAACATATACATATATCATTCACTTAGTTCAGGGGAAAATGCTAGCACCCCAAACTTTAGAGCAAATACAAATTACAAACATACATTTATAAACAGACCAAATACAAGTCATAGTTACCAAGAAACCATCAACATCTGAGTTCAGCCGGCAGGCCGTTAAAACGGCTGCCCAGAGCCCTGAGCCTCCAGGAGTAAGAAGCTCCAAGAGAATGCCAACCTCTGGCTTTATATATCTTGTTCAGGGTCAAAGGTGAGTCACACATGAGACCTAAAAGCATCACAAAAATTCAACTTAAACCCACGTGGTCTAAAAGCCTCCCATGTCACAAACATGTCACTCAAACCCATGTAAACTAGGCTTTCCCTTGAGGCAAGGAGGTCATGAAGGACTTCTAATTTAATCAAGGAAACAAAGGCCAAACTCTTCAAGGGCACTTGATTGAATAAGTGGTAAAAGCACATCTTGATTGCCAATACAACGCCATAGTCTAGTCTCTCCCATTCCTTTCCAAATGTAACATAAAATGGAGCATGATGAGGAAAAGGAAAGATCTATACAAAGTGCTCTAGGAAAGTGTGTGTGTGTGTGTGTGTGTGTGTGTGTGTGTGTATGTTGTGGGGGTAGGTTCCAGCTGAAGGGTCAAGCACAACTTCTATGGAGGTCATAGGTCCACAGATCTAAAGCTGGAAAGGCCTCTGGGACCACGTGGTCCGATTCCTTCTTCTCCATAAAGAAAACAGACGCCCAGAGATAATGACTGACTTGCCCAGTGACTACCTGGCTGTAGTAAGTAGGAGAGGCAGCAATTGAATTCACATCCCGTGGCTCCAGGCCCTGCATTCTTCCCACCATTTTGCCTTAAGACAGAAATACAGCCTTGGAGATCTAAAGTTAGAAGGGATGTTAGAGGCCATCCGGTCCAACCCTCCCATGGGTCGGAGGTAGTGAATGGTAGTGACGCAGTTCCTCTGATGGCTGAGCCAGTGTCCTTCCCACCAGCCCTGGCTCAGCCTGGAACGAAGAGGAAGATTCTGGGAGGGAGGAAGAAAAACAGGGGCACATTCCACACGTGTGGATGAATGCGGTGTGTGAGCCCAGCATGGAGCACGATTTTTGACTCCGTAGCTCTGGGGTTCGAGGCAGCTGCCTTTCTGTCACTTGGTCAATAAACATTTATTAGGGGTAGATGAGTTTTCTTCATCCTGCCTTAATTTCTAGGTATGAAGATAAACTCAGGACGGTGAGAAAATGACACAAGAACAGGCTTAAAATGTTGCCGGTGTTTTCTGTGAACTTCTGATTAACTTCTAGGTATCTTTCCTGTGTTAAAAAAAATACCCACACAAGTTTCACAATAATATCTGCTGTTTCTATGGCAGTGAAACCTGGCTGGAAAGACAAGTCCTTATCCTTGTCTCCTCCGGTTTACAACATAATTTGGAGCAAAAGAGACTCCCTCTTTTCCCATCAGGCCCTAGGCCTCCTAGGATTCACTTGTTCAACTAGCATTTTTTAAGTCTTTAGGGGCAGCTAGATGGCTCAGTGGATAGGGTCAGGCCTGGAGTCAGGAAGACATCTTCCTAAGTTCAAATCTGACCTTGGATACTTCCTAGCTAGGTAGCCCTGGTCAAGTCACTTCACCCATTTGCCTCAGTTTTCTCATCTGTAAAATGAGATGGAGAAGGAAATGGCAAACCACTCCAGTATCTGTGCCAAGAAAACCCCACATGGGGTTCTGAAGAGTTGGACATGATTGAAAACTATGTAAGAAATTCTGCGCTATACTAGGCTACCAGCTGCAGAGCAGATGCCGGTCTTTATTGGTAAGGGATGTCTCCGGAGCTGGAGTCTTCAACCAACAAAATCCAAGGTTCAATGAAAAAAAAAGCGTTAGAGAAGATGTTGTAGGTAGTGGGTAGATAGGAAGTCAGGGGACCTTGGATCAAGCACCACTTGTAACATGTACTGGTTTTGTGGCCCTGGGCAAGTCTATTAACCTCTCATATATAGACTATATACACACACATTTCCATACATGTACGTGCATGCAAGACTCTGGAGATACAAAGCCAAGAACAAAAGAATCTTACATTCTAACGGGGGGAAACGTACACAGACAAGTCAACACAAAGCCTATGGAAATTAACTATAAAGTGATTTGAGGAGTGTGAAAAACTGAGGGGAAGAGGAAGGGAGTCCCCTAAGAGGTGACCCTTTGGTGGATCCTTCAAGGAAGCTCGAGTGTCAGTGGTAGAAGAAAGAGGGAGCAGCCCCTCGCCCAGAGGTGGAAGAGAAAGAAAACCAGAGTTGTGCTGTGTGTAATCTTGTGCCCTAATTTGACCTGGGCTGAGGTGCTTTTCTCAAACTCTCATCAAGTGCGAAGAACAGAGCGAGGATTCAGGCTCGAGTTCTAGAACACCAATCCCAGGAGACTACTGCCCTCCTGACCTGAGCCACTGTGGGCATACACAACTGAGGGAAGAATGTCATCCTGACAGGCCATTGGATCTCTTCAGGGGTTGTCCAGATGGGACGCAGTAAGTGTCAAATAGACCAGTGATTTACAGAATCCCTCTGAGTAGCCGATGAACACCCGATGCCTCAAATGGGTTATTGCACCTGGCATTGATCTATCCTGCTTCCTGTGGAATTGACCTTTACTCCCCCAGTGAACGAACTACACAAATTCATTACCCTTTTTTTCATCTCGGGGACATTGTGAAGCTGGAAACAAAAGGCCATAGTTGCCACATTTTACCAGGTGTCAGAATACATCCACAAATTATATCAACATGGTCTATTCAACTACCTTCCCCAAGTGAGTCATTCTCCCTCTCCCTTCACTCCCAAACTATGCTCAAAATATTAGGATGGAAAACAAACAAACAAACAAGTAAAGCCAATGGACCTTCTCTAGCCCCTCTGACTGATTTCTCCCAATAAGCAAAACAGGGTCATCTTCATCACCGTGTCCAGTTCCATCCCCCACGTTTGATTCCATTTTGCTTCTGAAAATCTTTTCTTTTGCCCAGTTCAGGTGAGTCTCCTGCCAACCCTCTCCTTCAAAGATGTCTTCATTTTGGTCATGTTATTAGAAACAGGCCCATAAAGCGCTACATAAAGTCATTGCCTCTTTGGGCTTCAGTATCCTTCCGTATTCTCATCTGAGAAATAGAAGAGTAGGAGCAGATGCCTCTGAGGCCCTTGCCAGCTCTGAATCCGTGCTGCTATGCCCTAAAAGAAAGTTGTGCTGTTCATCAAAAAGTGTCCCCTGTCCTCCACTTAGTACTGTGCCTAACAAATAGTAAGGGCTCAACAAATGCCCACTGACTGACCGTTAGATACTTTTTCTGGCGGAGAACTCTGACACACTAATTGGTGCCCTCCTCTGCCATCAGGCAGGTGCTTCAGTTTGTACATTCGGTTTTGGGATATGTGAAGTTTCTGCTGTAGAATGTTCTAGGCACTGAGGAAACATAAAAAGGCAAAAATCCCAGTGCCTGCCCTCAGGGAGCCTCCTTTCTCCGTGGGGGTATACCCAGCCAAGGAAAGATAAAGCCCGAGGTAGTCGAATGTAATTTTAGGAAATGGGGAATACTAACTTTTGGAGAGAACAAGAAAGGCTTTCTGTGGCAGCTGGCACTGCAGAGCCTTGGCCAGGAAGTCAACATTCTCCTTGGGCTTCTGAGTGGATTCATGAGCACTTCTTACTGAATACAGAATTTCAGCATGATGAAGTTATGATAGGATGATGACCTCACATTCCACTGGACACGCAGGGGATTTTAGCACTACAATGTTCCTGTGGGTGCACATGGGGTTTTGAGGTTAAGATAAGGCCAAGACATGGGGCTGGTTACTTTACCTCATTTCTGACTTGACTGCACTAATTTGGGACTTCTTTGCCTTTGGTATATTCCCTCAAGGGGGTTCCCACAGAGGAGCTGACATTTTGCCATTCCCCATGGGTGTGATCATGAGGAACCTTTGGTTGAGGTCAGGGGTGATGGTATAGACCATAAGGAGCTGTTAGGTACTCCTCCCAGTAGGGGTGAAGTCAGTGATGCTGAGCTCCAGGAAGATTGAGCCTGAAGGCCTTGGTAGCTGTGAAACTTTGAGGGTTCCTGAGCAGGTCTGAGATCCCCAAAAGGATAGACTTCTAAGAAACCTGCTTCTTTTGGAGCCCTCAGAACAACCTATTCAGGGCATAGTAGAGCGTCATCCAAATTAATTTGTTCCCTTCTATTTTCCTGGTGTCTGAGAATAGCTCAATGGCATGGGATCATAGGTTTTGCATTCAAGGGAACTTAGAGGCCCTCAAGTCCAAGCCCCTCACTTTGAAGATGAGGAATCTGAGGCTGACCGTGAAGGGACTTGCCTAGGGTTTGTCACTCAGTCAACAAACATTTACTAAGCACCTACTATGTGCCATGCACTGCATGGACCAACTTTACTACATCGTATGAACTAAGGAGTCCGTGGTTCTTTCCTTTCAATCTTATTTTGAACAAACCATCATGCCAAAGGGAGATACAATACTGGCAACAGTGATTTAAACACTACAGCTTTTTAATAGGTGCCATGCTGAACTGGAATGAGTGAGAGATTTGGGGCCCGAGGGCATGGTCTCAAACCTGGACGCTACTAGGGAATGTCCGAGGTCCGTATTTGAACCCTGGTCTTTCTGACTCAGCCTAGAACTCTGCGCACTATGGCGCCCCCTAGCGGCCTGATCTATGGTCACTGAATTAGCCCTTAAAGGTTAAGTAAGATGGTGCCTTATGCAAATGAGGGAGGAGGGCATTCTAGACTTGCTAGCAAGCAGCCCCGTCAGGCTAGGACGCAGAGGTGCACCAGGGAGAGCCATGAATTAAGTCAGAGAAGCTGGCTGGAGCCTGGCCTGGGAGAATTTCAAGAGCCAGGCTGAGACCTCTGCGTTTCAACCTGGAGGCTGCAGGCAGCTTTGGAAGTCTCCTGAGCAGGGGAACCATAGCACTGGGTGCCAGCCTTGGAAAGATGGTTTGGGAAACTGTGCAGCAGATAGCATGGAGGGCAAGAATGGGCATCTACACCTACGGCATGTTCAATAGTGTGACTTGATCAGTGCCTACAGTGAGCTCCAGGCTGAATGGAGGCTGCTCTCACCCTAAGGGGCTTTGCTGTCAAGACCAAGCTAGAGGGGCTCTGGGATGGGCTCTCCCATACCTGGAAGTCTTCTTTTGCAAGTTTGGGTGAAGCAGTCAGTGAGCCTCCATTAAGTACCAACTCTGTGCCAGGCGCTGGGCTACGTACTGCAGACATGAAGAAAAGCAAAACTAGTCACTGACACACAATCTAACAGGAGAAATGTGGACATATGTAGGCATGGGAAAGGTTACATAGAGTAGATCCAAGGACACCTTAGAAAGGAAGGCCCTGGAAGGTAGCTGAGGGGACCAAGAAAGGCCCCCTCTGCAGAAAGAGGAGCTTAGGTCAAGTCCTGAAGGGAACTAGGGATTCTGAGGGGAGGAGAAGGAGGAGGAGGAAGAGGAAGAGGAGGAACAGGAGGTGAAGAAGAAGAGTTATTTCCATAGATACACCCAATAAACATGTAAATGTATACACATATACAGATGTATCTGCATATATGTTTGCATACACATGTGTACATTTATATATTACACACATATTTATCTATATATTACATGCACAGAGTACATACACATACATGGGTATTTGTGGTTGCGTATGTCTATGTGTGTATATAATTATAAAAAGGTAAGGTCTTACTATTAAGCTGCCTGAGGTGAATATAAAGTCTTGAAATAACATCTAGCTGACCTTCACCTGGGCTCCACAGGCTTTCAAGTGGTTAATGGATATATTTTGGGGGGACTAGGACCTTAAATAAGGGAAAAAAGATGTTTCGCCCAGCCTCTAACTGAAATTTAGCATTTCCTTCAATGTTTTGAAACTAAGATTCTTCACCAGACTCACCATGGGTTCCATCACACAAAATAGCTTAAGAATACTTGATGAGGACTAAGGCACACCCATCTACACCCCACATCAGGACTCAATGATTCAGCACTGGTGAAGCTGTGTGGGCTGATATGCAGCTACTGCCCAGGACCCATCAATTCTTCTTCCAGCTAAGGGGAGCAGCAGCAAAGGGCATCCTAACCTGGCCCCACATGAGTGGTGCCTGGCTCATCAGATGGTGTGCTGCACAGGGCAATGCTATGAATTATTAGAATTTCATTAATTCTTGTCTTATTATACATGCATTGTGATAGTTTCGGGGGGCTCTACAAAAGGCCCTAAGTTGTCTTATTTAGTTGGTTCTCAGCTTCCTCAAACTCCGGCATCTGTGGAATACTGCCTCTCAAATGAGTGGGATCTGGTTTGATGGAGAGCCAGTGAGAGACTTTTGCTAAGCCATTTGTCTCAAAGTGCTATGTTAGCAGAAAAGCAAGCTATACAAATACACGTCTCGGGGGAGACTTTGGGATCTCATGGGCTTCTCTCTATGTGGAAATGATTCAGTCAGTGCTATGACCCAGGGCCTTGTGGCGAAATTGACACCCCATATACAGATCTTGTAAAGGTGCAGCTGTTTGCACATTGTCTCCCTCCTTCAAATGGGAACTCCCTGAGATTAGGGGGCGAGGTTGGCTTGTTGGGGGCTTTGTCTTTCTTTGCATGCTGGCTGCCTTTCATTTATTAAATGCTTGTTGACTGACAGCGTCTGAGAGCAAAGTTTCAAATTCTGTCTTCACCTGGTCTCTGATAATGGTTGTCTTGTGACTTGCACAAGTCCCCTCTCTGGGGGATTTGTCTGAGCCTCACTTTGCTCATCTGTAAAATGAGAGGAGGGACTAGATAACCTCAAAGGTCTCTTCCCACACTAGATCACTGCTCCTTGGGCAAATCATTTACTGGCCCTGGGTCACAGTCCTCACGTCTTCGAGATGATGGGGTTGGACAGATGTCCTCCGGAGTCCAGCCCTGAGGATCCTATTGCTTTTTATATGTAAGACATTTTGCTCACTTTAAGACCATTGGAAATGTGAGTTACTAGCATGGGGACAGAGAATCAAGGAGAAAGGGGTCAAGGCTTGTTTTGAAAGGGGTGAAGCTGGCTGCGGGACCAGGAAGAAATTGTCAATGAAGCTTCGATTTCCTCTGACAGCAGACTACATTTCTCTTCCCTCTGAGCCTAGTCAGCCATGGCCGTCTGTTCTCACACATGATGATTGCCCCAGAGACTTAGTTGTGGAATCTATTAACACCTTGGTCATAAACATACTCCCGAATCCTGCTGCTCCTCCTCCTCCTCCTCCTCCTGATGAAAAACAGCCTGAATGATTTGCTAGCGTACCTGAGTGGCAAGGCTGCCCCATTGGAGGGGCTAAGGCTCCAAGCCTGGCCAAGATTCCAGTGAAACCGATAATCTAGACATTTGGAGGGAAGATTCTCTCTGTCTCTGTCTCTCTGTCTCTGCCTGTCTGTTTGTCGCTCTCCCTTTCTACCTATTCCCCTTTCTTCTTTTTTTCTTTCTTTCTCTCCTTCCCTTCCTCATTTTTTCCTTCCTTCTTTCCTTCCTTCCTTCCTTCCTTCCTTCCTTCCTTCCTTCCTTCCTTCCTTCCTTCCTTCCTTCCTTCCTTTCTATCTTCCTTTCTATCTTCCTTTCTTTCTCTTTGGTTAAAGGAGAGATAGGAGGGAGAGAAAGCAGATTTTTGTCAATTTTAAAAGAATAAATGTAAATAAAAAAGAAAACAATCTCTGAATGGTCAGCTATCCCCATACAAGCCTTTGCCCCAACCCCAAAGCTGTCATCTGCCTAAGGAACTGTAAGGATGGACTCAACTACAGACACCAGTTGGAGCACCAGCTAAACCAGGATTAGTAAAGCTAGCAAAATTCTTCAGTTATAAATCCTTTATATGCAATAAGCAAAAGATAGTCATCCAATTACCCCCCCCTCCAAAGAAATAAAATGAGCATTTTGTGACTCTTTTATGGCAGGCACCAGGTGGAAGGGGTGGCGATTGGCAGGAATAGTTGTCTGGAAAAGATGTGGGGTGCCTGAGGGGACTGTGAGGAGGGTAAAATCCCATCCATCCATTCAAGAAGCATTTACTGGGGTCTCCTATGTGACAGGCAGACTGTGAGCATCAGTAGCATGTGGTAGCTAGTTCCATCTTAGGAGGCAGAGTCAGGGGGATGGATCACAACCTCTCAGTTGAGTTAAAGCACATGCGGGTGGAACCTGGAAAATGAAGAAGCGATGATTCCCCACGTGTTTAAAATGAGCGTCAAGAGGTTGAGGATTCTACCTGGACTCAGTGGTCAAGACTGAGAACGACTGGGCCAGAGTCGGAAGGGGCCAATCTGGGTGCTTGAAAGAGAGCTCGCTGAGTAAGAAACCTCTGAAGGTGCTTGATGAGGGCCGCTTCAGGGGCAGGCGGGCTGCTCGGCCCTGGAGAGCTGTGGGCAGGAGCTGGCTGGCCACATCTCGCCTGTGGTACACAGAGGAATCCTACTCAGGTCTACTTGGACCGGCGGCCTCCGGCTTCCATCCAGCTTACAGCTTCCCTCTTGACCACAAACATGAGAACAACCTCTTCTCGCTTCTTTATCTCAAAGATTTCTCACTATTTTGTATGCTTTGGAGTCTCCTTTCTTACCCTCCCCCACCTCCTTTTCAGTACTCTTGAATTTCTTTTCTCTAGGTATGAGTTTCTTTGAAACATGCATTTGTGATCTGATTGGTGTGAAAGTGTGCTCACAAGAAATTGCATAAAGCAGGATGTTCGAGCAGGCACCCAACAGTGAGGCTTCCTGTGGAGAAGAGATATCTATCTCAAAGATAGTTTTGAACAGTGGGGCACCCTCTAGGGCAATGCTATTTGCCTGTGTCACAGGACCATTCTTTGCTGTGAGGAAGCCAGGCATTCCCTGCCTCGAGTCCCCTCCACTTCCACTCCATCCTCCACTCAGCTGCTGACTACACCTACTCTCCTACTCAATAAAGGCCTAGTGTCTTCCTATTACCTCCAGGATCAATGAGAGAATTCTGTTTGGTTCTGACAGCTCTTCACAGCTGGACCCTTGCCATCTTTCTGTCTTCTAATACTTTATTCCCTTCCGCATACCCTATGATCTATGTTATTCTTTTTATTTTATGATTCTTAATTACACACAATCAAAATTTTTAATATTTGCTTTTTAAAATTTTGAGTTTCCAATTCTCTCCCTCCCCTCCCCCTCTTTGAGAAGACAAGCAATTTGATATCACTTACACATGTGCAGTCATGGAAAACCCGTATCCTAAGTGATCTAGCAACAGGGTCCTTACCGTTTTATCTTGAACACAACTCCCCATTGCCCTCCCATGGTCCTCTTCCATGGCTGTCTCACATGCCAGGACTTCTCTCCCTCCTCCCCTTCCTAATCTGCTTCCCTGGATTCCTTCGAGGCTCCAGTCTAACCCCAAGCAGCCTTTCCACTTCAGCCCGCCTGCCCCCTGCTCCCGAGACGACCTCGCCTTCACATTGTGTAGGTCCTGGGCGTACATGGTTGTTTGTCTCCTCCATCGGAATGGAGGCTCCTTGAGGTCTGGGATTGTTCTTCTGACTGAACTCGGCCCAGCGGCAGGCACACCGTAGGAGCTTGGAATGCTTGTTGATGACGATGGTGATAATAGTTAGCATTTTTAAGCATTTACTATGTGCCAGGCGCCATGCTAAGCATTTGGCAATTACTATCTGTTTGATCCTCACAACAACCCTAGTAGACAGGTGCTATTCGATCCCCATTTACAGATGAGGAAACTAAGACAAGCAGAGATCAAATGACTCAACCAAGGTAACACAGCCAGTAAGTATCTGAGGCTGGATTTGAACTCAAGGCTTCCTGACTCTCAGCCCAGCATCTATCTATCGTGCCACCTAGGTGTGTCAGGAGAGTCCAGTTGGAGGATTTGCACATATGCATGAGCTTTTAAGTGCACTAAAGTTCCTGGCAAACCAAGAGAAAATCTCAAGCATATTTATGTGACTCAGCATACCTTTAGAGAATTGCTTTTCTAGGAAAACTATTTCCTAAAGCAAGAGCTGAGAATGAGTTGGCCAAAGTAGATCTTTTGAGCTCATTTGAAGTGCCCCCATCATCACAGAGCTGATTAGACTTGGACCAAATTAGGGGCTTTTCTTGCAGGCAGGCCTGGGGGCAGGGGCATGCTCAATCGAAAGAACCTCCTTACGACTGAATTATTCAAATGCCATGCATTGCCTTGAGGGATAGTGAGTTCACACTCACTGAACTATTCAGGGAGAGGATGAGAGGTATCCATTGGAGATGCTGATGATGAGATTTATACATTAGACAGGATGCTCTCCGAAGTTCTTTCCCATGCTATGATTCCACAATTATTCTATAAAACATACGCAAAGTGTTGTTTCTTTGAGGTCCATTTCACATAAAGTTTGGTTCAGAAAAAGTCCAAAAAATACTTTTGTGTAAAGGAAGAGTTGAATCAATGCCTTATATATCTGAGGCATCGCTTCTGTCAAAGCTGAACATTTTAATGACTAAAAGGAGGGGGAAAGGACTTTGGTTTAATTTTTCAAAAATTACTAATATACATGCATGAGGAAACACAATTGTCCAATGGGATTTGAGTCATTTGGGACAGAAGATGAGCTGTGGTGTAAATAGAAAGACAAATCACCTTGCGAAAGAGATTTATGTGACAATGGTTTAAGTCACACAGAAATAATTTTAATTTATTAAAAACTGGAAAAGTGAGGGTGTACAGAAACAGGTAACAAGGTACAGAATGAAGCGTAGGACTGCCTTAAAGATTAAGAGCTGCCTTTTCTGATGGCAAAAAGTTGGAAATTGAGGGGATGCCATCAATTGGGAAATGGCTGAAGAAACTGTGGTATGTGGAGTACTATTACACTATAAGAAACGATGGGCAGGGTGCTCCCCAAAAAACCTGGAAGACTTGCATGAGCTGATACAAAGTGAGAGGTATTTGATACAATGTAACAGCAAATATTGGAAGACGATCAGCTGTGAATGACTTAGCTATTCTCAGAAATACAATGATCCAAGGCAACTTTTTTTTTTGAATTTTTTTTTTAATTTATTTTTGACATGTTTGGTTTTCAGCCTTGATTTTCACAGGCTTTTGAATTACAAATTTTCTCCCCATTTCCTCCCCCCCCCACTCCGAGATGGCGTACATTCTGGTTGCCCTGTTCCCCAGTC
>CM053627.1:4604824-4626835 GCA_028646595.1 Phalanger gymnotis | reverse complement strand
GTGGGGCCCTGCTTCCCTCTGCCACTTTGTGGGTTCTGCAGCTCTAGAATTGGTTCAGAGCCATTTTTTTATAGGTTTTTGGAGGGATTTGGTGGGGAGCTCACGCCAGTTACTGCTTTCTGGTCGCCATCTTGGCTCCGCCCCTGATCCAAGGCAACTTTAAAAGGACTTAGAATGAAAAATGCTCTCCATCCCCAAAGAAAGGATTAATGGTGTCTGAACACAGATTGAAACATACTTTTTTTTTATTTGGGGGGGATTTTTTGTCTATGTTTTTTTTCTCAATGTGACTAATATGGAAATGTTTTGTATGAGTATACATGTATAACGGATCAGATTGCTTGCCTTCTCAATGGGGGTGGAGGGTGGGGAGGGAGGAAGGGAGATAGTTTGGAACTAAAGTTTAAAAAATTTTAAATTGTTTTTACATGTAACTGGGGAAAATAAAAAATAAATTTTTGAAAAAAAGAATTGAGGACTACAGGGAATTTTGGTCCATAAGTCCACTTACATATAACTATTATATGACTTAAGATGGTAAAACAAACAAAAAAAGAAAGAAATTACATAATTATATGGAAACTATGGTATGATAATTTCAATGATTGTCAATTTTTAAGGGAAATTTAAAGTGAAAAGTAAATCACTCAGATCCAGGAGGCTCTGATTTACTTCACTGAAATATTTAGGAGATCAAGTCTGATGCTGGTGTGGTGAAGAGATTAAAGAATGGGATAGAAGAGGCTGCTGTTGGGTTTGAGAGGCTCATCCTGCCTGGGAAAGAGCTTACTTTGTAAATGTTGCTCTTCAGCACCCCCTAGAGGTTAAGTCCACATTGCCCTTTTGTACCATTCTGGTTTGAGTGGAAAGGACAGAAGGGAAAGACAGGTTATGCAGCTGTTTGGGGTATATGAAGAGAGAAAGAGATTTAATCCCATAATATAGAATCCTGATGAGTGAAGAGCAGGCCAATGCTGGTTTCCTTTGGGAGAGATTCAAGCTGAGCTGTTTCCTATGAACTCAGTCCAGCCTGGATAGCAGAGCATCCTGGTGTTTCAACAATCTGGCTAGCAGCTGTTGTGGGGGTGTAAGATCCACCCACAGCCAGCACCCAGAAAGCCAACAGCTCAGGTTCTTTTGATCTGCTTACCTAAGGAAAGCAAGGTGAAGGGGTTGACAAGCTTACTTTAACTCAGCACACAAATATCATTCACTTAGTTCAGGGGGGAAAGACCAGCACCCTGAACTTCAGAACAAAATACAAACATGTTACAAACATCAACAGACAGACCAAATACAGATTCAAATCCCAATACATAGTTACCAGAGTTCAATAAAGTCTCAGCATCTGGGTTTACAAGCCGGAGAGCCCTTAGCCACAGCTGCCCAGAGTCTCCTCATCAACACCATCTCGAGAGCCCTGCACAAATGGCTCTGGCCTCCCTTCTTATACGGTTTCAGATGTCATCAAAAGGTCCTCTGAATGACCAGAACTTAGGCTGCTATTATTGGTTCTTGAGTTAGCCCCTCCCCTTAGAACCCTGGGAGGTTCACATTCACATAGATTAGGTTAACACCTAAGGGGGCATAGCTCTGGAGTTAACACCTCCCCTTAGCCAGCCCCACCTTGGGCCCCACCCTAGTCACCAATCCACACCCGCTAAGGTTTTACACCTAATAGGGGTTTGAGCCTGGGGCTTAGCACCTAGTAAGGCTCAATGAAATACACTGAACTACTCAAAGCAAACAAAAGCCAAACTCTTCAAGGGCACTAAGTGCTAAGGAGCCCTTTTTGCTTACCAACACACCTGGTAAATGCAGAGTTGGCCAATCTTAGGAATTTTACAGTTCCTTGGCTTAAAGGAAATGTCTTTCCAAATTGAGAGGGGACACTTTCAGTGCACTTTTGATGGTGATGGTAAGTTGAAAGAATTCGTAAATGCTACATCAATTTAAAAATAAAAGAGGAGAACATTTGCCCAGCTGGAGAGTGGTGAGGACCACCATTCAAGCAGTTAGGAGAGAAGCAGTTTCCTGTGGTGAAGACGTTCTTGAACTGACCAATGGCATGAAAACCTGTCATCTAGGCTTGTGAGTTACTCTGAGCATTTGGGTTTTCCCCCAACATGTGCTTCCCTGCCAGGTTGTTGTAAGTGCCCACCCACCCACTCTCCCTCTCAACCTTCACCAGGGACTGTATGATTTGGGGGGAGAGGATGACATGGGCACATGTGGATAGTTAGTGGATGGGGCAGGTGTATGCAACTTCAACAACACTACAGCCAAGACCCTGAAGGCATTAGCAAAACCTTGTAGTGGTACCTTATGTCTGAGAACCAAGATCTGCCAATATGAGAGCAGAAATTACAGGGGGAGGTTATTCACATTGTCTATGTTTTTTGACAAACAGGATGATCCACCTGGAAAAATAAGCAAGACCAGAATGAGAAGGGTTTTAAATGCTACCCCCCAAGTAAAAAAATTTGAGTATTCTTACGGAGGGGAATGATGTGATCTCACCTGTGCTTTATAAATGTCATTCCAGAAGCTGTATAGAGGATATGTTGGAGAGGGAGGAGGCTAGATAAGAGAAACATTAGGAGGCAATAGGAGGGGAAAGGCAGTGGGCAGCTGAACACAGTGGTAGCTGTATGAATGGAAGGAGGAGGATGAGAGAGAAGAGATGAATGGGGGAGAACCTCTGCGTGGGTCTTCTGGGGGATATGGATGAAGGTCCTGGAGGATGAGCATGGTGGGACAGGGAAGGGGAAAGGAAGAGAGGGGAAAAGCATTTATTAAATGCCTACTGTGTGCCAGGCACCATGCTACGTGCTTTATAAATATTGTGCTACTTAACCTTTCCAACAATCCTGGGAGTGAAGTGCTATCATTATCCCCATTTTACAGTTGAAGAAGTTGAGGCAGACAAAGGTCAAGTGACTTGGCCAGGGTCAGAATGTCTGAGACCACATCTGAACTCAGCCTTCCAGAGTATGGAGTGCCAGCTGCAAAGCCAGAATCAGGGAGAGCCAAAGAAGCTGGATCAGAAGTCACGAGATCCAAAGTCGGGCATCAAAGGACACCCTGGAGCATTGGCAATGTGGAGACAAGGAGACAGCCAAAATCCAGAGAGTGGTGCAAAGTCATCAGGACAGTCAGCAGGGGTTGGGATGGAAAAGAAATTGAAATATGAGCAGATAAAAAATGAAAAGAAATGGACATCCTCAGCTCTGAAGGCTAGTGGTAGATGATGCCCTTGGGCCATCAGAGCCCCAGCTGATGCCTCCTCCTTGTGACAGCAGGGAAGGGGACAAGGACGACAGTGAGGATTCTCAAACACTCCACTTGGCAGAGGGTCTATTTTTAACTTACCTGCCAGAGCAGGTCCTGAGTGTTCTTGTGTTTGGCAACAGAGCAGATCTTGGAGGGGACGGGGCATCAACCGAGGGCAGAGACTGCTCAGTGGTGAGCACAGGGCCTGGCATATTTTAGGTGCTTAACAAATAATTTATTGATTGTTTAATTGGTTGATTGGTTGACAAAAAGACAGGCAGAAAAATAGAGAATATGTAAAAAGCAAAACCAAACTCCAAAATTCTTCCTCCTTTGGCCTAGCAGAGAAGAGCAGAGCAATAGAGGTTTTGTGGGAGGGGCTCTTCATAGAGAGGACCTCATATTTAGACCTGTAATTCCAGTCTATCTGTAGCGCCAATGGTCAGCCATTCATTCAAGGATTTCTTTTGTTTTCCTTCTTTTAGTAACATTTCTTTCTGTAATATTCAAAAAGATGTGCCCCCAAGTCACATTATCACCCACTTTCAATGAGTGCCCCAGAAAGTATGTTTTTCATGAGCTTCCTAAAAGAGTTAAAGAGCACCATGGCATAATTTCTAATACATCTTGTTAGAGGACCCTGGACTTAGGAGTAAAACAAAAACTCTTGGTTTCCTGTCCATCTAGGTTGCATTTGCCCATGAAGGTCAGGAGTTACATTTTCTTATTGCCATACATAGCTTGTCCTGAAGCCTCATTGTGAACTCCCAGGACACACACAGCTGCCTGGGATACTTGGGTTGGGACCAAGGGCAGCTTCAAGTATCCTAAGGGGCCATTCCTTATCAAAGACCCCTTCCAGGTTTGAATTGACTGAAAGGGACTCAAAGAGTGGGATGGGTGGAAGCTCTGAAGATTGGTCTGGATCTGCTGAACTCCTCCCCAGAGACAGGCCCCAAGGAGCACTAAATTGGGTGGGAAGGAAGAAAAAGGATGTAGAAAAGGGGAAACATTCCCCTTGAAATTATTGGACTCCTTGAAACTAATAATAAGACCCTAGATTTTGAACTGGACAGAACATTGGGGTGACCTGGTCCAAACCTCTCAGTTTACAGCTGCAGAACCTGAGACCGAGAGGCTCATGATTCGCCCAAGGTCACCCAGACAGCAAATGGCAGAACTCACTACATTCTGACCCAGGTCCTCTGCACAGCTTATTGGAAAGAATGACTTGGTAGAAGTCAGAAGACCAAAGTCTGAATCTCTCCTCTGCCACTTCTAAATGTATATGACCTTCAGCAAGTCACCTCTCTTATTTGGACCTCAGTCTCCTCATCTGTGAAACCAGGGGATTGGGTTAGATGACCTTGGAGGTCCTTTCATGTTCTAAGGCTGTGACCCTTTGCACTCCAGATTCAATGTTCTCTCCACTGAACCACACTGCCTAAAGGGGTGAAGCTAGCCCAGTCAGGCTGAGCTCCCTGCCCTGGTTTAAGGACCAGCCTCCAGACTCATCTCCCCAAAGCCTGCTTTGATTTCTCCTCTAAGCCTCTCCCACTTCCTTTTCCTTTTCTGCTTCTCTCAGGCTGACCTGGGAGCAGTAATGATTTGGGGGCCCAGGCATGGTTGGTGGTAGCCTGAAGCTTCCCAGGCTCCCCTGGGGTTCCTAAATTCTTACTTATACTGCCAGGATTAGCCTGGGAATGAAACTCCCAGCCTCTGCTTGCATTTTCTGTTATGTTTTGTCTTATCTCCCAAAAAGGATTGAGAGCTGGAAGGAATCTTACTCACTTTCCAGCCTTCTTGGCCTTGGGGTCTCTAAAGCTTATTTAGTCATAAGGGCCCAGCTAGGAGTACTAAGCAGGCCAGGTGAGTCTTTGAAAATATAAACACTCTTGGATTTGCCAGCTTTCTGCTAGCTCCAGGTAATGGCTGGGCAGCCATGCAGAATAATCCTTGCTAAGCTGGTGTGTTGGGTTCTGGAGCCAAATCCTCATGAACTTCAATTAAGCCAATTAACATTCCCTGGGAAAGGAATCATAAGTGGGTTTCTTTTCTTCCTCCTTCCTTTCTTTGTTTTCTGTTCTTACTTTTTAAGAAGGCATTCTAGAATAGAGGACAAAGACACAGGACAAAGCTACTCCCTGGCAAGAGGAAGATACAGCTATAAAATAGGGAAACACAACCAACCATTAAAGTATAAGATCTCCCCCCAGCCCTGCCCCCACAGGGAGAATTGGTGCTGAAGCATTTATAAGACAATTACACACTCATCTCCCTCACCCAGCTCCGACTCTGGTGTGTGAGAAGAGCTCTGGGTCCTGATGCAGAGACCTGGGGTTTCCATGGCAACTGGGCAGGCAGGCCAGGAGAAGAAGATGGCCACAGAGACCAGCTGCACTGCGCTTTAGTGGGATGGATGACAGGCGACAGAGGGATGTTTTAAAGTCAGGTCATGCCTGCAGCAAAGGCGACTCCCTGGTATTGGCAGAATTTAAGCCACCAGGAGAGGAAACCTGAAAGGAGAGAATATAGAAGGAGGCTGACTGTTGTCAGAAATCTTCCAAACCATTCTGGACTCAGAGGTAGAGGTCAGAATGTCAAGCCACTTCAGATGGAGTAGAATAAAGATTTCACTCATCTTTTCCCTGATGTCGGTGCTGGCTTCCTCATCCTAGCAGAAGAGGCCAGCATCTCAGCAGCAGGCCAGGGAGGGCAGCCTACGAGTTCATAAGATGATCGAATCCTGGAGTTTAGAGCTGTGGGTTGGGGGAGGGGTAGAAGGGGAGATTAGTCTGGTTCTATCACCTATTTTTTAAAAGGATACTGAGTCTCACAGAGAGGCAGAGTCTTCCTCAAGGTCATGTGGGTAATAAATGTATGAGCTAGGATTTGATCACTAAATTTCTGCATTGAAAAGGATTCCTGAGGACATTGAGTCTAGACCACACTGAATTCCATCCTTTCTGATGAGGGACCATCCATCTTGTGCTTCAAGACTTTTAAGGAGGTGACCCCCCCTTCTTTTAAAGCAGCCCACCCCACTTGGGAATAGCTTTTGTTGTTCTGGAGTTTGTCTGGACATCAAGCCTGAATATTTGTCTTTGCTATTTTGCCCATCACTCCTGGCTCTGCCCTCTGGTGGCAAGCAGAACAAAACTCATTTCTCTTGCCTGGACAGTCCCAGAGACACTTGAAGACAGCCATCATACACCCCTGCTTAAACATACTAGTTCTTTCATATGGCATAAATGGATGTATGCATTCATGCATAAATGAATGACAAAAAGCATAATGAAATATTAATTGTGGGCTAAGCATTGTGCTAAGCTCTGAGAATGTACTTTTTAAAAGAGAGAAATCCATGTCCTCAAAGAGGTTACATTCTAATAGAGGGGGTGGTGGTAAAGGGGGTGGCATCATGAGTCAATCGATTGGCATACTCTTTCTATTTAATCTATGTGCCCGGAAAAAGAGTTGGGAAGGGGAGTTGGGAGGGGCCCAAGTGCACATGGGGCACCAAGCAGATGGAACAATGGTGAAGCATCATTAATGAAAGAATGAATGGATGGACGTGTGGAAATAAAGCATTGATTTAGAGTTGACTTTATACCAACCACAGTGCTAGCTCAAAGCCTTTTGCCCTTTGTGATATCCACTTTGGGTCCTCTCCACTTTCTTCTTCCTAAATGATAGTGCCTAGAGCCGAAGTCAGTCCTCCCCACTGCTCCCAACTAGGGTGTGACCAGGGCAGAGGAGAGCAGGACAATGGCCGGCTTCCTGGAAGCCATGCTTTTCTTAAAGCAGTCCAAGACCATATCAATATTCTTGCAGCCACATCATACCATTGTATCTTATTGGGCTTTGGGTCCATTAAAACCCTCAGGTCTTTGGTAAAAAATCTTTATTCTTCCTGTGATTACCCCGCTCTACTCTGGTAAAGTTGATTCCTGTGGGCCACACCAATGGTACATACCCAGCTATGATTATTTGTTCTAGAATTATTGTTATCTCTGACCTCTTTGGGTAGCAATGCTGAACTTTACTTCACTGACTTGGCTGTGTCATCCAAGGCACACTCACTACAACCCCACTTATTTCAGCACCTCTCCTACCCTATAGATAACAAGACTTAATTGCCAGGTCCTACTACTGGGCCATGAGCTGCATCAAAATTACTTGGTAGCTGCTTTAAAAAAGGATCAGGGGTGGACTTCTGATTTCACTGGTACAGGGAACTCCCAGATGAGGAAACTCACTCCTCTGAGGCAGGTCTGTACATTTTGGAAGCTTATGGCCTTAGAAAATTATCTAGAACAATGAGAGGTAAAGTGACTCACCCAGGGTCACACAGCCTCCAGGTATCAATGGTGAGACTTGAACCCAGGCCAGCTGTCTATCCCTGAGGTCATAACTCATGGATATTTTCATTGGATTGCTCCTCCTCTAAGACCTTGTCTCTCTGTCAGTCATCAGGACCTTTTCCCCCAGGATACCAGCACCCTTCCTCTCTCCCAGGTTCCCAACAGCAGAGTCAGCCCTGCTCCTTCCCTCTTCTCCTCCCTTCAGATCCAAGTAGCCACAGAGACTCTTCTGTCCACTCACTAGGTCCTTTCTCTGGTCCAGCCTTTCAGCTCTTTTTGCCCACACACTTATAATCCCCTCCTAATCTTTCTCCCTGTTCTTAGCTTGTCTTTTCTTCAGTCTTGCTCACAGCTTCCAGGTTATTCTCCTTAAGGCACAAACCCAACCAGGTTACTTCACTACTCAAGAATCTTCCATGGCTCCATCTTAGCTTGAAGATAATATACAAACTCAGCTTGGCATGCATTGCCCTCCAAATAGGACCCCAACCAACCTCTCCACCTTCACTTCAAATTACTTCCCTTCACATCCAACTGGGCAATTAGCTCCTTTTAGAACTAGTCCCTTCCTTTCCCACTTCCAAGCTATTTGTCATGACTGGAACTCACTCCCTCTTCATTTCTGTCTCTCCAAATCCTTCCTTCAAGGCTAAGCTCAGATGCCTCAGTTTTGACTGCTAATGCCCTCCTCAGTTATTTGGGTACCAAATATGCTTATGCTTTTAGTAGAATGTAACATCCTTGAGAGCCAGGCTTTTTAGCTTGTGTTTTAGACCCCAGTATGTTGCAGAGTGGTCCCCTAAATATGTTTGTAGAGACATTCATCTCTCAGTAGAGGGATATGTAAAATCTTAGATATGGGTACACAAAATCAATTTTTTACCAGCATAAGATGAGAAAGGCAGAGATCAAGACCAGATTTCTGGAGAAGATTTAGGAGGCGGTCTGCAGACTCAATAGGAATTGGCTGTGGGATGGAGCTGCCAGAAAGTGAATGTGGTTTGGGGCTGGCTACGTTAAAAAAAGGCACAGATTCAAGGAACAGAGAAGGAACAATCCCACCACATTCTAGCTTTCTCAGACAGGATTCAGAGCACTGGGTTCAGTTCTGGGGCTCAGGGTTTAAAAAGGATATTGATGAATTGACAAGTGTCCAGAAGCGGACAATCAGGGTGGGGAAACATCTTAAATCGGTGTTATACAGGCATAGATTAAAGGGCCCAGGGAGGTTTAGTCTGAAGAAGAGAAGATTCAAGGTGGACGTGAGAGCTGAATTTAAGTACATAAAGAGACGTCATATGGAAAAAGACCAGACTTGTTCCGTTTGGTCCCAGAGGGTAGACTCAGGAGCAGCGAGCGGCAGTTTCAAAAGCATTGGCTGGAAGTCAGGGGAAAACAAAAACCTTCTAGACAATTAGATGCATCCAAAGGTGGAATGGGACCCCAGAAGAGGTGGTGAGTTCCCCTTCTTTGGGGAGTCAGATGACATCAGGATGACCAACGGTTGAGTATGCTAGTGTGGGGACTTCTTTGGTATGAGGGTTGGACTTGACGGTCACCAAGGTCCCTTTCAGCTCTCACCTTCTATGAGTCTTGAATTTAGTTGCTTTGACTCAGGAGACCTGGATTCAAGGTCTGAGTGCTACTAATCAGTCCATGATGGATTATCTCAGAGCTCATCCCTTATGGCAAGCTCCTCATTCATCATGTCCATTTTCAATGTCACATCTCTTTACAATCTTTCCTTCCCTTCTGGAGGCTGCCATGACCTAAGTCTAAGACTAAGCTTAGTCCTGTCTTCTGCATTCCATTTAATCTCTTAAGTGATGCTAATGTCCCAGAGACGATTGGATGTGGGGACAGCCAGAGTGAAAACAGAATTGTGTTGTGTCCTGTTTAGGGACAAAAGACATAGTTTTCAAATATTAACACATATATCGGTATCAGAGCTAACCAGAGCCCTCAGTGAATCAGCTTTTCTGCAGAATGGGGTTTTCTGAGTAACTCAGAATTTGTTCCCCCAGGTATCAATTTTTTTAATGGAGTAATTTTTGCTGCTATATTGCACATTTTTTGAATTCTTGAACACAAGACAGCAAGTGTCATTTGGTGTTGCTGGCTGGCTTCAGACCATTGTCAAAAGGTTGGTCATTATCTTAGGCTGCATTCAATGATGTATCTCTCAGTGCACTCATTGTCCCTAAACTGCTAAGATTTTGGACTATTTGTATCTGTTCTTTGTCATTTTTCTGTCTTAGTGACCTCCCCCGCTGCTGTCAGTGAACCTACCTCAAGCAGTCTTTCTTCTTCTAAATAGATTATTTCTAATCTATTTTGAATTTAGGAACCAGATAATCAGAAAGAAGTGTATGTAAAATGAGAGTAAATGGGCTTTCACCAAGGGACCCTTCCTTAGCATCCCTTCATAGATATTGGGACACTTAAGTTGGCTACTCAAAGGATCATAGATTGGGGTCCGAAAGGCATCTGAAGGTCAGTGAGCCAAATCCCTGCTCCCTCCATTCTAGATAAGACAGATTTTAAAAGATGAGATGAAGATGAAATAATATTAGATTCTACAACCAGCAGACAGGAATTGAGTTTTATTGGTTAAAAGAATGACTTGGTTGGACCTGAGCTTGAGGGATTTCCATTGGCAGCTGCCTGAAGATAGAGAGAAAATTGAAGCACGGAGATTAGTTAGAGGTGATTGCAATGGTTACTCTGAAAAATGATGAGGCCCTGGAGTAGGGTGGTGGCTGTGTGAGTGGAAAGAAAGGCATGGATCTGAGAGATGTTGGGAAGGGAGAAACCACATACTATGGCAACTGACCTGATGTGTGGGCTGAGTGAGAGGGAGGAGGAGGAGAAGGACACCAAGGTTACAAGCATACCTGACTGGGAAGGTGATGGTGTTTTCAACAGTGATCAGAATATTCAGAAGAGGGGAAGGTTTGGGGAGGGAAAGACAAAGTAATAAGATCCACAATGCGGATCCCGGATTATCCGTGTCCGTTTGCACTGTTCTGGAAATCACCTCCCATTCATACTGCATGCTATAAACAGTTTTCTCCCCCTGTTAGAATGTTAGCTCTTTGGGGGAAGAGGCCTTGATTTTGCCTTTCTTTGAATATCTAGCTTAGTAAATGCTTGTTGACTGACTAATCCAATCTATCTTTTCCCCTACTTCTTTCCAGGCCATCATGTATAATTCTCCAAGTCCACCAGTACTCTTTGGGTTAACTCTCTCATAATTCTCAGAGAATTCTGATTCTTCAGAGATCATGGCATCCCATGATTTTCAACCATAGGGCAAATGAGTTTAACCTCCAAAAGCTCTTGATCTTGAGATGAAATAACTAATATGTCTGTAAATTGCCAGTGTCTATGACATTCTACCAGGCCTTCTGAGAGTGGTTGACTAATTCTGGGTTATTTTGAGCTATATGGGACAAATCCACAAATAATTGACAGAATATGCAAAGTGGGAGCAGATTCAAAAGATTTTTAAAAATTTCCATTTAAACTGCTAATCAAGCCATATACAGTTGCAAATGTAGAAATCAATGCTTATGCAAATTAGTTCCCAACAGGCACAGCTCCAGAGAAGATGTCGCTTGCTCGTATCACAGAACTTCAAAATTTCAAAGCTGGAAAGAACCTTAGAAACCACATAATCCAACACACACATAGGAATCCTCTCTGACATCACTGATGAATGGTCATCCAGCCTTTGTTCAAAGTCCAGTGAAGAGGAAACCAGTAACCCTCAGGGTAACCCATTCCATTTGAGGATTTCTGATTTCTAGGAAGTTTTTCCTGGCATTAAGATGGAATTTGTCTTTCTGCATCTTCCAATAACCGCTCTTAAGTTTTTTACTCCTGGGTCAAGAAGAACCAATGTAATCCATCTTCCTGGAGGCAGCCATTCAATATTTAAATCAGTTAATGAATGAATCAACAATCCAGGTGGCTGAAAATTGTAGACCAATCCTTTCCCAATCTGGTGTTTTTCTTCAGATAGAGATAAACAAAGTTGAAGCAGACTGACACTTACGAAGCTACTAGTATGTGCCAGACGCTGTGTCAGACACTAAAGATAAAAGAAAAAAGCAAATGAATCCCTGCCCTCTAAGAGCTTAGAGTAAAAAAGAAGAGTTACCATGCATGTGTACAAACGCACACAGAACAGCAACCCCCCAAAAACACCCCAGGTCTTCAGTTCAAACTTTATTAGTTTTTTCACTTGTTTGTTTTCTCCAACTAATCCTCGCCTTATCTCCTCTCTTAAATTATGTGATACTTGAGGGTAAACATCAAAGTTCCAGGAGAACCTTCCCAATCCTTGTGGCCCTTTGAAATCATCTGGCAAATTAGAGTCTTTGCTCCCAGTTTAGGGCTTTGCTTATACTTTCACAAGAAAACAATTCAACGTTAGCCAACCCAAGCCCAGAAGGGAGACAAATTAGAGCCTCACTTCTTTAAAGTGACACCCCAATTCAGATGAGAGACTGCTGTGGAATTTCCCATCTGCTCAATCTCCGTTTATGTCTATATGAAGAAAAACACCAGACTGGCAAATGGCAGATCTGGTGTTTTTAGCCATTTTAATGATGGCACCAAACCAACTACCAACATTCGATCCCTCCCCTGCTAAAGAGCCTACAATGTCTCGATGCTGCTCCTCCTCTTGAGTCTGAACTCATCCTGGCATTCAATGTGCCTCCATCATTTTGACCAACCTCAATAATCCAGTCTTGCCTCCGTACGCTCCCCAATATGTGTGCTACACTCTAGTTAGACTCGTATCCACACTGTCCCCAGATCCAGATTCCTTCTCCCCTTTGCGTGTTCTCCTATGGGCTACGCCTAGCTCCTCGTTGTGTTCCATCCATCCCCATCCTACCCAATGGTCAAGGATTGGCTCTGAAGTCGCCCTTTCTGTAACTCTGCAGCCAACATTGATCTTACTTCCCTTATTGCCCAGAGCCAACCCTCCAGTAAAGGTTTCATCTTGCTAAGAACCTGGTAAGCTCCTCCTACTCAATTCAACTCAAAAAGTAACGATTAAAGACCTATTGTATGCAACGCATCACAGTGAGGTGCTGGATAGAGGGACCTCCCAGCCGGAGCTGTCCCTCTCCCTGAGGCTAGGTGGGACCAGTTCTACAGTTCCTGGTCTGAGAGCTGTCTAGAGCAGAAGCGTCCAACACACAGCCACACGCAGGGGGAAAACAACGACAAATTACCATAAAACATGGGTGACACTAATGCGGTCTGGGGCTGCTGGGAGCTCTAAAATGTCAGGGAACAGGGCAGAATGGATTCGTCCACTCAAACCGCCTTCCCACCAGTGGCAAAGCTTATGGTTTTAGCCAATAGGGTTCCTACTGAACCTGCAACTTAATGGAGATGAGACTGGTTGATGCTTATGTACAAAAAGGAGACTGGAAGCATCTGGATGGGATGAGTAGTGATAAGTAGGCTGGGGCGGGGGCTTGGTGAGACAGTGAAAGGAGTATCCCTAGGCTAATTAGGTGACCTAGATGGGATTAAGGAATGGGTGGCATATGCAGGTAGCACAGAGAAAGGACTTCAAGCAAGCTAATTAGGCCATCTAGGTGGGCTGAGGAGGGACAGCTGTTTTGGGAGAAGGCAACAGTCATCAGGGCTGCTGAAATGTCTGGGAAAATTCATGGACTGGGATGCCTGGTCCCATCACCCCATCAAAATTTCATTTTAAAAACTAAGTTGTGGTACATAGATAGCCTTAAGTAGAGATTGATGGCATTTCTATTTGAGTTTGACGTGACTGGCCTAGAGCCCTTAGGGGATGAATGACTTACCCAGGGTCACTCAGCCAATCCTTGTCAGAGGCAAGAGGACACTCCAGGTCTTCTTGTCTAAGAACAGCTCCCTACATGGCATAAGACTCTCCCTAAATGCTTCAGATGCAAAGGGAAAATGAACAGCCCCTGTACTCAGGAAGTTTACATTCTACTGAAGGTGAGCAAGGCATGGATTTAAATAAGAGACACAAGGAAAATGAAGGAAGGAGGGAGAGCTAACAATCAGGGGGATTCTTGGAGGAGACGGCATCTGAACTGCACATTGAAGGAAGTTTAGGGATGATTCTAAAAAGCAGAAGTGAAGAAGGAAGACATCGTGGGCCTGGGAAAAAGTATGGACAAATGCACTGAGGTGAGAGATATGTGGAGTGGAAGAGAAAGCAAAGAAAAGCAAGGGAACATAGCGGAGAGAGTGCTGGGTATGAAGTTAGGAAGGCTTCGGTTCCCATCTGGCTGTGTGACCTGTGGCAAGTCACTTCCCCTCTGCCTCAGTTTCTTCATGTGTACAATGGGGACAATGATAGCACCTACCTCCCAGGGCTGTTGTGAAGATTAAGTGAGCAGCAGTCGTAAAGCCCTTAGCACTGTGCTTGGCACAGAGCAAGCACTAAATAAGCACTAGCTATTATTATTGCGATGATGGTGATGATGATGATGGTGGTGATGATGTTAAGCGAAAGGTGATAATGTAAAACAATAGCAGAGAGATGGGTTGGAGTCGGACTGGAGTGGGCTTTAAATGCCAGGATGGGGAGTTTCTAGTTTGTCCTACAGGCAATAGTGAGCCAGTGAATAAGGGACTGACATGATCAGACCTCCCTACTTCAAAATCTTCAGAGACTGTCAGTTTTCCTTTTGTGTCTCCAACGTATTTGGTCCAATGTTACATGGACTGGGTGTTGAATCAGATATTTATTAAATTGGGTCAGTAAAATTGCAGAGATCAGTTGTTAAGTGGCCCCAAATACCTTAACTTGACAGGAAAAAAAATGACTGGTTTATTGACCGCATAGAGATAGAATCTCCAGATGAGTGGTTCCTCCGATCCAAGAAGCATTTGAGGTGTGCTTGGTCTGTGTCAGGCAGAGAGGCAGCATGGACGGAGGGTGCACCTCTGAGTCAGGATAATGTGGGCTTATGTGCTGTCTCTGCCATAGACATCATCTAATCCAGGGCAAGTCACTTAACCCTTCAAAGCCCAGGGAAAATCTGGAAAGCCATAAGATACCTAAGAGTTATTGGTTGTCATTGATAGAGTCAGCTTCCACATTGAGGGGTTCCCAACACATGAAACCAAAGGATAGAGAGAAAAAGGAAAAAAAGGGGGAAGGAAAAGGGGGAAGGAGAGGGGGAAGGGGAGGGGGAGGGGAAGGACCCAGATGGCCAAGCCACCATAGGCTAACTTTTGCATTGTCTAAATTATTTCTCATGAAACTCAAGATTTTTTCTGTCCATTTATTCTAGCACTACACAAGCTACAGAATCTTTGCAGTCTTTGTTTCTAGATCCTAGCTCTAATACTAGGTCTAGGGAAAAAAACAGATGTTCCAATAGCTTAAACGACACAAAGATCTCTCTCCAGGATGGATATCATTTCAGTGTCACAGTCCAGAAGTAAACAACAATTGATATGCAAATGGAATGTGGGGAGAAAGATTGTTTTGGTCCAGGCCTTGCTACTCATGCTCATTTTGTCATTATTCCTTAATGATAAGAAAGAGGTTAGAGGCAGAGAATGGTGGGGGGGAGGGTTTTGTCACTGATAGTGGTCTCAGATAGCCCAGGCCATCAATCTTGTCAAGGAAGCTAGTCACCTAATGGGCTTCTCCATTGGTTATGCTGACTCTTATATTCTGTTAATGGACTAACTTAGCCACGAGTGAGGGTTCAGCGACTACAGCCATCCATCATGGACTGATCACACATCTCACCGAGGCCATGTACTCAGGGGAAGGGGGGATGGATACGAGGCATTACTTAACTTATCCTCCGTATGAACCAGTGCCTCCTCAAAAAAGCATATTTCTGCATTACCCATGAAGTGGCCATGAGTCATGATTCTGTATCCAAAGACACAGGCGCATAAAGAACCAGAGGGCTGAACCCAAAGTCAGCTGTGATGGGCTCAGAAATCAGTCACACCATGTAGCTTTTCATAAGATTTCTTAGGAAAATGTAAAGGAGACTGTGACCCCTTCTAACATGCAGATACAACTCCTGGACACTTCTGGGAAGATAAGTGAAGATCTTCCCTATTTTTTGATGGAGAAGATTTCCCAGATGAAAATAGAAAGAACCAAGATTCTATCTAAATGAATCCATTTTTGGCCAAAGCAGATCACCTTGCCTCTAGCCCCATGCAGTGGAGAGTGCTGTAGTCAGAGGCAGCAGAGGTCTGGCTTAGAATCCCATCTCTCATAGTCACTTGCTGTGAGCCAAGGAAATCACGTCACCTTTCTAGGCCTCAGCTCCATCACTTGGGAAGTTGGGAGAACACCAATAGCACCCATGGAACAGGGAACGGGGAGGGGGTCCGGCAGATCAGTGAGACAAAGAACCTAAGGAATTTTGCAAGGCTTCAATTGCCATCTAGGAGCTATGCAGTCTCATGGAAAACAAGCTTTGGGTTTGGAGGGAGGAGATTTGGGTTCAAATTCCAGCTCTTCCATGTATAACCTGTGGGGCTTGGGGCAAGCCACTTCCTCTCTTGGGGCCTCAGTTTCATAGAGCATTTGAGCAGGAAGCGATCTTAGAGACTGATAATTCCAGACTCTCATTTTACTTATGAGGAAACTGAGGCATTAGGAGCTTGACCTACTTGTCCAGGATCACATAGCTAGTGAATATCTCAGACAGGATTTGAACCCGGGTCTTCCTGTCTTGATTACTTCTAAGGTTACTTCCAAATTTAGATGACTGATACAAATGTAAGCTATTATTTGGAAATAATGGCCTCTAACATCTTTTCTAGGTCTAAAGTTATGATCTTATGATCACACTTTGGGGGGGGGCGACACCCTTACACACAGCTCTGCGTGGTGGGGGTGGGGTGTGATTTTCAGTCCTCAAAACATTCCATTTCCTTATGGCTAACCTGATAATGAGTCCCTCAAGGATTAGCTAAAATGATCCTCAGACCATGGCACCCATACTACACACTGCAAATGGCTCAACAGAACTTGAACTCTGCAGAAAAAACCCTAGAGAAGTTATCCATGCCCTTAAACAAGGCATTAGTCATTGCTGTTCCTCCTACTTTAAGTGACTCTGAAGTCCTTTGCCTTGTTCTTCAATGCACCCGTTTATAACAACCAAAACAGGCAGCCCTAAAATAGATGGTAGAAACACATGTCCTCTCCCATCCTTTAAAATTATGTAGTGTGTGGTCAGGACCTGGGACAGGTCCATGCTGCCTGACCACACTTCATTTGAGATCCAGGGCTTATGGGAAGAGGCAAAGGAGAGGAAGGCAGGATAAATGAGGTGGGAAAAAGAAAGAGAGGAGAATAGAAGTGAGAGAGGCTAAGATGAAAAGGTACTTCAGGCCCCCCTCCTATTTCCCAGGAGATTCAGAATATTTACCTGTCTGCACACATGCTGAATCCTACTCTCTGCCATCTGCAGTGGAATGTGTGATTCTGAGGGCACAAACCTAGAGCAATGGGGATGATTTGTAGAGACAAATATAATCCTTAACTCAGTAAGCGCTTCCTCCCCACAAGAGCCCCCCAGAAGTAGAATGGGCCAACAGGATGACATGGATTCCCCCTCATTTCAGATTCTCAAGCAGTCAGTCAGAAAGCATTTATCAGTTACTTACTACATGCCAGATGCCCTACTAAGCACTGGGGACATAAAACACAAGTAAAAAGACACCGCCTGCCCTCAAGGAGCTTACATTCCAATGGGAGAAGACGAGCAGGTTTGTCGTACAGTGCTATTTCAAGCATGGTCGTAAGATCGTGCTTTAGAGTTAAGGGGAACCTAGAGGCCTTTGAGTCCAGTCCTTTCATTTTACAAATAAGGAAACTCAGGACCAGAGAGAAGAAGCAATTTGTCTAAAGTCACAGAAATAGTATGCCAGCCCCAGAGGATCCTGGCTTTGGAGAGGAAGAAGGTCTTAGACGTGTTCAAGGTCCGCCTGCCTCATTTTACAGATGAAGAGGTTTAGTAACTTATCCAGGGTCACGAAGCTGATCTCCCATCCAACCCCAAAGATCTGTGATCCTGGAAATGGGCAGCACAATGTGCGAAGGCAAGCCTGGTTGCCTTTTTGTCTGACTCTAATCTAACCTTGCCTGGCATGTACTAAATAATGAATAAATTCTTGTTGAGCTGAATTGGCTATAAACTACCCAAAAGCTGAAACTGAAAGCCCCCTCCCCCTCCATATACTAATTCTCCACCACCTCAAACACAGAAGATGAGGAACCGACCAATTAACCAATAAGAGCTCTTCAGCGTCTCATATGCATCAAACATTGGACCAGTCTCCAGAGGGCACAAAGACAATGATTAACATGATCCCACTTTCCATATCCCAATCTTAAAGCTGAATCTCCAGGAATCTACTCTTTCCTATGGCCTGTCTCATGCTGAAATCAAAATGCATATTTAGCAGCTGTGTTTCTCCACATGCTTAATTATGCCCTTAATTTAAACACTGATGCAATCACAATATGTTGAGTCTCACGTGATTAACTCTCTGTTTACTGGAAGACCCACATGGCCAGTTTTTAAGGAGGATTGTTCCCAGGTTGATGTAGCTGTTTGTCTAACAGCAGGAAAATTACCACTTCCTTTCTCTGAGTTCAGTCTTGAGGACTGCTGGGCTAGGAGCCCCGGAATGTGTGGGGCACTGTTGAAAATTAATAACAGATAACATTTATATATCAATTTAAGGTTTGTTAAGTGATATATGTATATATACACATATGTGCATGTATATGAATAATCTCATTTGGTTTTCACCATATTCCTGGGAGGCAGATGCTATTGTAATCTATTTTCCCCATTTTACAGATTAAAAAAAAGCAAGTTTAGAGAGGTCATACAATTTGGCCACACAGCTAGTAAATGTCTGAGAATGGATTTGAATTCAAGTCTTCCTGACTTCCATAAGAGAATGGGTTGAGAATGAGAATTAGGGGCATTTAACCTGGAAAAGAGAAGGCTAAAGAGAGACATGACAGCATCTTCCAAGATTAAGGATTAAACTTGTTCAGCATGTCTGTGAGGGGCAGAACAAGGGCCAGTTGGTAGGCGGTAGAGAGTTGCAAGGAGAAACTTGAGAGCTATCTGACGGCAGCAGGGGTGGTCCTCCCTCACTGGAGGTCTGCCAGTGAAGGCTGGATGACCATTTCTGGAGATGATGAAGAGTGGAGAAAATAGGAGCCGTGGGGGGCCAGGACTGTTTCATATTTGTCCCCAGTGCCTGGCACATAGGAGATAATTAATAAATGTTTTTATTTTTCATTCATTTGTTCATTCATCCACTCATTTATTACCAAAGCATCACTGCAGGCTGACATTCAAACTCAACTTTTCAATTGAGGTCTTCCACAACGTGCCCTTTCCAGCCGAATCTTCCCCAACTCTCTGGCTGAGCCCTCTCTGTTTCTGGGATTTTTCTCTTTACCTTAATAAGTGACAGATCAAGTCGCTTATATCACTTCCTATCTCAAAGCTCCTAATTTCCTCTGCTTCGCCCTCCCTAAGGCAAGCTCTTGACATGCCCTCCTGTCAAGCTCTGCCATAGTATGTCAGAACTGGAAGAGACTGGCTTAAATATATATGATTTTGTATGGAGACAGCACTGGACCTGGAGTCAGGAAGACCTGAGTTCAAATCCAGCCTCAGTTCCTAGCTGTAGGACACCGGGCAAGTCACTTTACCTCTGTTGGCCTCAATTTTCTCATCTATAAAATGGAGATTAAAATGATATCGACCTCCCAGGGCTGTTGTGAGGATCCAATGACATCATTGGACAGTACTCAGCATAGGGCCTGGAACATAGGAAATGTCAAATAAATGTTATTGGTCTTGTTTTTGCTGCTGTTGCTGTATTCTCTCTTTGTCACGCTGAGGCCCCGGGCCAGCATTGCAGGCTCACATCCCACCCTTCCTTGGAGTCCCTTGTGTCCTTCCCAATTCATAGCCTTCTGATACCTCTGGTCTCGTGGATCACATGTCCAGGCCTTCCATTTGAAATGCACACAAACAAGCAAACATATCCATTGCCTTCTGACATCTTCTATCATAAGGTTGGAGATCTAAAAGTGGAAAAACATCAGAAGCCATTATTTGGTCCAACCTCCTCTTTTTGAACCAATGGAGAAACTGAGGCTAGAGGAAGTTAAATTCCTTGACCACTGCCACACGGGGAGTCAGCACCAGAGTGGGGCTGCAGCTCCCTCACTCAGGCCAGAGGGTTGTCAGGACCCAGCTGTGAACCAAACCAGCATCCTGACTCCTGATCCAAGGTTGTGTCTCGTTTTGTTTTACCCAAAGAAAAATGCCGTGGAAAGCCAACTAGTTTGGGAGTAAGGAGCCCTGGGCTCAGACCATAGCTCTACATTTGTGATCTGTTTGACATTGGAAAGTCACCCAAATCTTCTAGGCCTCAATTTTCTCACCTGTAAAGTGGGGGCTTTGAAGAAATAATAAGAGGAAAAGGAGAGGTTTAGACTAGATGCCATCTGAGGTACCTCTCACCTCTAACCCTGTGATCCTACTCTATGATGAGGTTAAACAGACCTATTGAGCCATTCCATGCTCCAAATGACCATGCCTCATTCTTTTTTGACCACATGGGAGTTTCCCTTCTGTCTATAAAGAATGACCCAGAGTGGAAAGGACTATGACAAGCACTGTCACTACATAACGAGAGCAGCCTGCTGCATCAATTAAAAGAATAAACCACTCCCAGCTTGGGCTCTCTTCCTCTATCTCTGCACGCGGCCTCATGTGGCCCCAAGGTCTCCAGTGATGGAGGCAGAGCCTCGGCCTGAGCTGGGATGGGTAACTTCTTTGTGTTCTCGCTTTCCTGATGTTAGGAGAATGGTCCCCGTGCCGAGATGGACCCTAACCTCGGGACAATAGTGACAGGGGAACAGCCCTCACCGTTAGCCATTCTTATTTCACATGCAGTTTGTTAAGAGACCACCCTCGAGAACATGGGCACCTTTCCTCGAGGTGAATCCCTGGGCATTTGTGACATGTTTGCCTTCCTCTTTCTAGGTTATAGCATTGCCCAAATATCCCAGGGCCAACAGAAGAACTGGGCCAGGACTCCACATAAACGATGCAGTCACGGACAACCGATCCATCACCAAAACTCTCCTCTTGCAAAAGCTGAGAACAGTCCTGTACACAAAGATGCTCAGGAAATAGGCCAAGAGCGCTCTCCTTGGGGTCACAGGATCTGGGTTCAAACCCCAAGCCTTCTACATCTTAGCTGTGTGACCTTGGACAACTCACTTAACTTCTTGAGCCCTAGTCACTCCATCCATAAAATCACAGGCTTGGACTACATGGCCTCTAAGTTTCTTCTGGCTTTACATGCTTCAGTACTGTAAACCTAGAGATTTTTTTCAGCTTAAATTATGCTGTGATCCCAATGAATTAGTTAAGCATTGATCCCAACAGAGTGGGTGGGACAGCTCCAAGTCAATGACCACATGTTAGGTGACCTTTGGATACTCTGCCCTTTATTATCCCAGTGGAATAATATGCAAGAGGGCCCAGGAGCAGGGGCCGGTCAGTGCACTCTGCCTAGCATCCTAGGGCAATGAATATATGCCTAGCTTTCTTTCTAAAGCTAGCCTGGATCTGCTTCTCCTCTTGCTAGAGGCTGCTGGTGGTGTAGAATGTGTAGAGAGTTGGGCCTGTAGTCAGGAACACCCATATTCAAATCTGGCCTCAGAACTTACTAGCTGGGTAACCCTGGGCAAGCCACCAAAATTGTTGTCTGCCCCAGTTTCCTCATCTGCAAAATGGAGATAATAAGGCCAATTGAACAGGGATGTTGCTGTGACCAAAGAAGGTAACCCAGGGGAAGTGCTTTGTAAACCTTAGAGGTCCCGTTCATATCAGTCAGAATTGATTCTCTGAAAGCTCAGGCCTGATTATGTCCTCCTTTGGTCAAGGACCTCTAGATCTTTCCTCTAGGACCAAATACAAATTCCTCAGTTTATCATTTAAAGAATTTCCCCATCTGGCTCCAGCCTCTTTGCCTGCTGCTTATAGCCTATTTTCTATCACATTCTCTATATCACAGTCAAACTTCCCTGCTTCCTAAAAATCTCTCTCATCCCCTGCCCTCATCTTCCTCACGGAATCCCATCAAACCCCTTTTCAGGGGCCGCCTCCAATTAGATCAAGTGTGTTGTTAAGCAAAATTGTCTCATTAGCATGGCTTTTGTTTCTTTTGAGTGGAAGTACTTTCAGCTGTTAAGTGCTAAGCCCCAGGCCCAGGGCCCTGTCAGGTGTGAAACCTGTGTGGGTGTGGATTGGTGACTTAGGAG
>CM053627.1:4524820-4597759 GCA_028646595.1 Phalanger gymnotis | reverse complement strand
CTTCCTTCCTTTCTTTCTTTCTTCCTTCCTTCTTTTCTTTCTTTCTTTCTTCCTTTCTTTCTTTCTCTTTCTTTCTTTCTTTCATCCTTCCTTCCTTCCTTCCTTCCTTCCTTCCTTCCTTCCTCTTTCTTTCTTTCTTTCTTCCTTCCTTTCTGTCTTTCTTCCTTTCTTGTTGTTTGAGTCTTCTTGTACAAAGTGACCAATATACATGTTTTATATTATTGAATATGCATAACCTGTATCAGATTGTTTACCGTCTCAGAGAGGAGGAAGAGGAGGGAGGAAGGGAGGGAAGGATAGGTAGAACTTGGAACTCAAAGCTTAAAAAATGTTAAAATTGTTTTAACATATAATTAGGGGAAAAAATATTATAAAACCAAAGAAAAGGCAGGCATAAGAACCACAGCCAAATCAAGTCAGCAAGCATTTGTGAAATGCACTGGGCACTATCCTGAGTACTAGGAATAAAAAGAAAGACAAAAGCAAAGAGCCCAGCCCTCAAGGAAGTCACCTCCTAAGGGAGAAAGGAACATAAAAATAACTACATACATACGAGATATACGCAGGAAAAATCGAAAGTAATCTCAGAGGAAAGCCCTGGGGGAGAAGAGAGAGTTGAAACAACAAGGTGGAGAAGGTGAGATTAAAACAAGTCAGGAAACTGAGACCATTCTAGGAACGGCGGAGAGGGGGCGCAAATGCCCAGAGCTGATAGATGAAGCATGGGCTGTGAGGAATGACAAGGAGTCCAGTGTCATTGATTGTAAGCACATTGAAGGGAAGAAAATGTGAGAAAGGCAGAGAAAGGAGCAGGGGTGGGGGAAAATTCAGCTTAGAGGCCAAACAGGGTTTGCTATCCGATCCTGAAGATGATAGAGATTTCTGGCGGGGAGGTGAGTAGGAGGACATAGTCAGACCTGAGCTTTAGGAAGATATCTTAGCAACTGAGTGGAGGAAGGACTAGAGTGGGGGGAGACTGAAGACAAACAGACCCACTGTCAGGTTATTCATTACAAAAGCCCGCGGGTGGAGTGATGGATGAGGATCTGCCCAGGGTGGACGCTCTGTCACATGAGGGAAGGGAGCATATTCAAGAGCTGCAGCAAAGGTAAAAGTTGGCAGGAAAGGGCAGCAGATTGGAGATGGGGGTTAGGAGAGAGTGAGAAGCTGAGGGCGGAGGACACCTGGCTTGTCCTCCTGCGGGATGGACAGGATGGTGTTGTCCTAGACAGTAATAGAGGAGTCAGGAAGAGGGGAAGCTTGGAAAGGAAAGACCGAATTGACTCAGATCCGGTCCAGTTTCACAAATCTTATGGAAGGGTCCACCCCACACTAATACTCTTGGGATCCTTGCTTCTTACCAAAATAAATGCAGTTTTGGAGCTCCTTGGCCAGGTCTGGTGAAACTCTAACTGCCCACAGGAGCTAGAGCATCCCTGGTGTCCAGAAGAGGGAGCAGTCAGGCATCCACTTGGCCTGGGCCGGCTTTAACAGAGACTTTCATGCTCACAGCACCTCCACCTCCCAGAGGACATGTGGGCTTCGTTGCCAGAAGGCAGATTTGCAGCTGCCAAGTCCTATTTTTCTTCTGTTTCACCAGGTTCCTGGAGCCATAAAAAATTCACCTGGCTAATCCATTTGCATTTTTCACCTGTCACTTTGGAGGCAATAATAGCCAGGGTGGGTGGGGGTGCTGCCTTTCTCTTCCCTTGTGACTTCACCCATGTGGTTACTATGAAAAAAATGAAAGGAGAAAGAGGGCAATAAGGAAACCTCTACCAAGCTGTCTTTTCATAGGAGAGGGATTCAGAAGTTCAAATTAATAAATAAAAGCATGAGCTGCCAGAAGAAAAGAAAACGGGCTAAACACCTTACCGACTAAACAAAGACAGTATGGAATAGTGGATGAAGGACAGTACTGGAGTCAGGAAAAACTGGGTCAGAGGGACTAGGACCCGTATTGGCTGTGTGACCATAAGGGAGCTACTTAACCTTTCTGAGCCTCAGATGCCTCAGCCATGAAAAAGTGATTAAAAAAACATCTTAGGTGACCATCTCACATGATTGCTGCGAGGCTGAACTGAATAGGGGGATGGGAGGCAAGGCTCATTGGTCTTCTCTGATACTTAATAGTTAGTGCTTTCTAAATAGTGTTTTTGTTGTTGTTAAGTTAGTGACCATACCCACAATGAAAATGAGAAACATACAACCCACGCACAGAATTTGCATCTTCATCAGTAAGAACAAGCATTTATTCACAAGGTAGCCTGGGGTAAGACATGGAACATGGGACTTCGAGTCAGGAAGAGCTGAGTTCAAATCCTGTCTCAGACACTCACTAGCTGTGAGACCCTAAGCAAGTCACTTAAACTATTCTGTGCCTGAGTTTCCTCATATGTGAAATGAAGGACTTGATGGCTTCTAAGCTTCCTTCCATGTCTAGTGTCTGGGGAAGGATATGTGAGGTTTCAGAGAGGATGAGCACCTCTGGAGTGAGGGCCGCTCAGCCACCTCTGGTATCCACCTTCGCCCAGCTCTCCCCCATGGCTCCAAGAAGCTGGAGCATGTACAGCAGTAAAACCATCTCAGCAGACTGGATAAACCAGGCTGAGGGGGACCGATGTGCCTTGAACTCATCAGTGAGTTTGTCAGTGAGGCGGTTGTCTACCCAAGCACGTAGAGACTTCCCCTGGCAGAATGGGTGGCCGAGAACACTTTGTTCCAGAGCCGTAGAGCTTGGTTAGACACCAAAGACACCAAGGTCATCCCCTGGATCTGGGGCCATCACCAGTCATCCTGATGTTTGTCCTGCCCCTGGACTTTGGTGATGCTGAAGAGAGAGAGAGGTCGAGGACTTTTTGAAGTCCTGCCTCACTTCAATCCAATTCACTCACAAGTCAAGACACCTCCCTGTGATGTCACCAGTCTTCTTTGAAAACAAAGGACGAACAACAAGTTGAACAGAAAGCTCTCTTTGAGAATACAAACCAGGCAAGCTTAGCTGTTTCTTGCTGAGGGGGAGGGGGAATAGAAAGGAATATTTCTTTCCTAGAGATAGTCACACCCTTGGCCCACGGGATCTACTTCCTTGCTGAGGAAATTAGAAATCCTTTTATTGGATCATGATGGTTTTTATTCCATTTTCCCTTTGCCTTGTGAGTCTAACTCTTCCCTTTAGCCTTATCCCGACCTCCAGTCCTTCCCTGTATTTCCTCAATCATCACCCCTTACACTTGCCACATTCTCCTCCTTTTCCTTTCTTTACTCCTTAGTGTCCCTTTACTCCTTTACTCAACTCTACATTCTTTTACCTCATGCTCTTGTCCTATCATCTAGTCTACGTTGACAAGCCCTGACTCTGGATTTCTCCCACCACCTATCATCTATTGACATGCTACTTAACTGAACTAGAGGGAGTTATGAGTGGCCCCACCACAAATCCGTGCTCAACTGGGCTCTCAATAAACAAGAGAAACATTCTCTTCTTCCCTATTTGCTTCATTCTTCCATTCACCACATGGCCTGCTCCAAAGCTCACCCCCCCCTCTAGCCCCCCCACGCCACCCCTCTTTCACCCCTCTCCCCCTTACTTCATATTTCACTAAGAAACACTGGGTCCACTGTCTAAGAGTTCCCCCTCTCCTGCTCATATCACTCAGGGGTCATCCCCCACTTTTTCCTTTTTCATTTTGGTCTCAAATGAGACCTTTTCAGGGTCAACCCCTCTACGTGCACCTTTGATTCAATCCCATCCCAAACTCTCCATCAAACTATCCCCACTCCCTTTACTATTCAATCTCTCCCTAACTACTGATACATCTTTGCTACCCAGAAACAGACTCAAGTCTCCCCATCCTAAAGAAAGAAAGCAACCATCCCATGACCCTACCATCACAGCTAATGATCTTCTTGTGTTTCTCCTTCTCTTCTTGGCTAAACCCCTTGAGAAAGCTCCCTCTCACTCTCTTCTAAGCTTTCTGCAGTCTGGCTTCAGACTTCATCGTTCTAAAGAAACTACTCTCTCAAAAGTCGCCAGTGATCTCTTAATGGCCAAATCGAATGGTCTTTTCCCAATTCTCATCCTCCTTGACCTCTCTGTAGCCTCTGACATTTCAATCACCGTCTTCTCTGTGAGTGGATCATGACTCTGGTCTCTCCTGTTTCTCTTCTGTCTCAGATCTCTCTTCTTTTTCCTTTGCTGGATTTCAATTGGGTCATGCTCTCTTGGACATCCTCTAAGGCTCTGGCCAAAGTTCTCCTGTCTGCTATCTCACTTGGTGATTTCATCAGTCCCCGTGGGCATCTCTACATGTGTGATTTCCAGAGCTATAGCTCCAGCCCTGGCTTCCCTCTGAACTAGGCCTGCACATCTCCATGCCTCTCTTGGACACTTGCAACTTGGACATTTCTCTTGGTAGATCAGACTCTATGGGTTTATAAGTGATGTCATTACTGTCCCTTTCCAGACTCCACTCCTCCTCAGTTTCCCTGTTATGGTCACAAGCACTATTCCATTCCAGGCTGGAAGCCTCAATGTTACGCTTGACCACTCTCTCTCACTCACTGACTCCACATGCAAACTATTATCAAGTTCTGTCATCTCCACCTTCATGACATCTCTCATGTGTGTCCTCCCTGTCACTATCTGTCATGCAGACCCTCATCATCTCACATCTGGACTATTGCAATAGAGTTCAGGTTGGTTTCCCAGTCTCAAGCTTCTTCCCACTCTAATCCACTCAACTCAAAAATGCACAGATGATTTTTCTAAAGCATAAATCTAACCAGATCACTTCCACTCCCCCACTTTTCACTGCCCTCAAATGGTTCCCTAGTATCTCCGTGAGCAGACATAAAATCCTATGCTGGACATTATAGCGTTTCCCAACCTGGCTTATTCTAAGTCTTCCACATTCCCACACCCTACTTCCCTCCCCAAAATCTACAATCCACCAACATGGCTCTATTTGCTGTTCATCAAACATGGCACAACACACCATATCCACCCTCCACACCTTTGCACTGGCTGTGCTCCATACTGGGAATGCTCTTCCTTTTCACCTTTACCTCAGTTTCCCTGACTTTCTCCAAGACTCAGCTCAGATTCTACTTTCTGCAGGGGCCTCTTCCCAATCCCCCAGATGCTAATGCCTTTGCTCTGAAATCACCTTCCGTTGATACTGTAGGTACCATGTACGTTCAGAGTTATTTGCATGTTGTCTACCCCAATTAGAATGTAAGCTTCCTGAGGGCAAAGATTTATTTTTTGTCTTTGTATTCCCTGAGCTCAGCCAAATAGTAATGACGGAGTAGCACAGTGGTTAGAATGCTGAAGCTGGAGTCACGAAGAGAGTTCACATCTGGCCTCAGATACTTGCCAGCTGGGTGACTCTGGGCAAGTCACAGCCTCTGTCTGCCTCAGCTTCCTCAACTGTAAAATGGGGATGATAATAGCACTTACCTCCCAGGATTGTGGTAACATTTACAAAGCACTTTGCACAACTCAAAGTGCCATATGAATGTTGTTGTTATTAGGTATTCCCTAATTGCTCGTGGAATGACTGATCCTCTCCTGCCTAGCTCAACAAGAGGCAAAGATGCTTCCTAACTGAGAGTAAAATTGCATTTTTTTATGCAGAAAGGAACCAAGGGCTAGAAAGATTAAGTGAATCACACACACACACACACACACACACACACACACACACACACACACACACATACTACTGGGGAAGGTGGGGAAGTAAGTCAGAGAACAAGAATTTGAACCCACACCCTCTGAATACCAATCCAACAACACTCTTTCCATTACAGAAAGGATTGTAGTGGACAACATGGAGAAATGCTAAAGGAAAGTTAATTAAATAGGCCCCTTTACCACCAAATCCAACCCCAAATGAGGGGGTACAAAGAACAAGTCTTTGAGGGGTTCCCTTCAACCTCTGGTTTCCCCAGACCAGCTCTGGGATGCTGGCTTTGAGGTGTACTTTGTCTTTGGGACACCAGGGGGAGCCACAAGCACACACGATGGCAAGGGGAACGTGGCTCAGTGGGGAAGTGTTTATGAGAAAATGCAAGATGTGAGCCTCCTCCCAACACACAGTGGCTGCAAGCTCTTCATTGGGGATTGAAGAGAGGAGCGCCAGATGAGCAAAGACTCTGGGAGATGCTGAACTCCTGGCTTGTTCCTTGTTTTCTGCCAGTGGTCCATGGTACAACATCATGGAAGGAAGGATGATCTGTGGTAGGCACTGTCCTGGGTACTGACTTGTCTGGGGTTTGGGGGCTGGTCCATCAGCTGCCCTGAGAATAAGGCAGGGGCCATGTGGCTTTGGAGAAGGGAGTCGGGGCATGCCACATTCTGTAGGGGGACAAGGCAAAGCCACCACCAGAGGGAGCCCATTCACCAGCCAACATGGCTCTGATAGCTGAGCTCCAGCTGGACAAAGCAAGGTCTGGAAATGCTCTCTCTGCTCCACCCCCACCCCACCCTGACACCAAGGTGGAGCCCTGCACGGTGGCCTTGGCTGCACAACCCTCATCCTGACTCTGGGGCTAAAAATAATCTGAGAAAAGTTGGATTTAAGACCCACAACACAAGCAGGTGCAGAGAAGGAAGAAAAGATTGATGATTTTAAAGCTAGGGACCCTGGCTCTGCAAACACAGTCCTGGCTTAACCTTGGCAAGTCACTGAAATTCTCTGGGCCTCAGTTTCTTCATCTATAAATGGTATTCAATCTCTTACCTCCATGTGTTTCCAAGACAGTGTCCAATGCGTAGGCTACTCTTCCCTCTCACATCCCCCTTGGGAATCCCTGGCTTCATTTGGCTCAACCCCAGGAGCCAGTGCCTTCAAAGGGGTTTTCCTGATTGCCCCGGTTGTTCCAGCCCCCTTCTGAAACTGCCTTGTATGTTATGTGTATGTATCCATATACATATACATATGTGTACAGATATGTATACACACATGCATGTCTATTCACACAAATGTGTGTGTGTGTGTATTCACCCACCCTGACTTATTTAGACAAGATCTGTGATTCCATTAGTATTGCGACCTCCAGGAAAGGAAATTGCTTCTACCAAGGCAGATCAGGAACATAAGTGTGCTGGGACACTTTGGAGTTGGGAAGACCTGGGTTCAAAACTTCCTTTGACACATCCTGGCTTTGTAACCTCAGCAGTCCCTTAACTTCTGGGTGTTCTAGGCAGTTTTCTGAGACCAGAAACAGCAGGGAAAGTTCTGATACACATTGGTGGAGGGAGTTTCCTCACTGGGAGTGCCATACACACTAATGTCATCCAAGGTGCTGTGCACACCCCCTACAGAGAACGCTGGGTCTGTGGGTCCTCTTTTTAAAAACCAAATATATTTAATGACATAGGTATGTATTGTGGGCTCTAGCAGAAAGTGAATTCATATGTAAAATAAGGGGCTGGACTAGGTGGGTTTTGATGTTCCTTCCAGCATCAAACATTTGAACCTATGATTCTGTACGCCTGCAGGGCAGGGATGGTTGCAATTTTTGTCCTTGTATCCCTAGCACCTGGGACAGGACTTTCCTCCCAACTGCCTTGTACAGTAGGTAAATGAGAGTGTGTGTCCTCATTTTACAGATGAGGAAGCTGAGGTTCAGTCAGAACATGAACCCAGGACTTTTGACTCTAACTCTACCATACCTGGTTGACTTTCTATCTGTGTGGGTTTAAATCAATTTGTTCTCACAAACACTCAAGGTTTTTCCAGGTTCCTAATGCACGAAGCATCAGGTCAATTTGTTTTTGGAGGACCAGACCATCCAAAGGTAGAGTCATGATTGATAGCCAGATCATAGCCAGAAGGTAGGCCACTTGGCCACAAAGTCTTTGGCCATCCCAGCTCCCATGAAGAGGAGGAGAAGTTGTATTAAGGCAATTATTAAGCCCATTTCAGAGATGAGAACACTCAGAAAGGTTAAGGAATTTGTCTGGGTCACATAGTAAGCAACCCGGAGCAGATAGGAACCCGAGGCTCACTGACTCTAGGTCCAGCCACCCACTGCACCACCCTGCTGTGTAAGCTTCATGTTGTCTGAATACCTGTACTGTGAGGCTCATTTATTATTCCAAGGCAAACTGCTGACAACGTGAGGGCTTCCCTCTTGGTTGCTTAACAGAGCTTGTGGCTCCTGAGACTCAAATCACTTAGCTCTGCCATAATTCTCATTGTTTGGGAGCCAGGAAGGAGAAAAGCTAAATTATTTGTCATTTGAAATCCTCCCCAATTAACTCATTAATTCACCATCCTCCTCCTCCTCCCCCCTCACACCTCCCAGAATCATCAGCTATGTGGCAGGATCCCGAAGAGGAAAGCACTTCCCAGCACTGTGGGGTTGGTGGCCAATGGAAACACCAGCTATGTGCAGAAGAATCTCCCAGCCTGACCAAGTCAACAGGCAGAGGACTCTGTTCTCACTGTCACATTCTCAGAACCAGTCAGGTTCTGAGCCCAAAGGGCCATGGGTACATTTTGTCCTCTTCACCAGATCCCAGGACAGAACAGGATCCCCGAGGTCCTCTTGTGAAACTTGATCCTGAGTAGGAATCCCTTCCACAAAATCTCCCATAAGTGGCCACCCCCCAATGACCTCCACTGAGGAGCAGACAGCTGATGGTCCCCAAAAGTGGCTCGTTCTGCTCTGGAATCACTCCAATGACAACTTTCATCTGTTGGTCCTGGTTCTGCCCTCTGGGTCAAGCAGAAAACAGCCTAAAGATGTGGCAGGGTGTGTTGGGACATCAGAGGCTTTTAGACCACGTGGGTTCAAGTCACCTCTTTGTGACAATTCTAGGTCACATGAGTGAGTCGCATGGGTGACTCACCCTTGACCCTAAAAAAGATATAAAATGAGGGGTTGGCTTTCTCTTTTTTGGAGCTCTTACCCACAGCTGTGGTGGTGTGTGTGACTCTGGGCTGGCCCTTGTTATGAGCTCCCGGGCTGAACCTAGATGTTGGTAACTAAGAATTGTATTTGGTCTGTCTGTCAATGTTTGTAATTTGTTTGTATTTTGCTCCAAAGTTCAGGGTTCTGGCTTTTTCCCCTCAACTAAGTAAATGCTATTTGTATGCCGAATTAAAGTAAGCTTGTCAACCCCTTAACGTTGCTTTCCTTACTAAAGCAGATCAAAAGAACCTGAGTTTTTGTAGCGTGCTGGTAGTGTTCTTGTTGTTGGGCTTGTGCTGGTCTTTCACCCCCACAACAGCTGCTAGCTGGATTGTTGAAACACAGGGGTGCCCGACTTGGGATTGGAAGGTTTACATGCCAAGCCTCACCTCCCCACTGATTGCCTACGTGACTGAGGGCAAATCACTTCATCGCTAGCTTTCCTCTTCTGTAAAATGAGGGGCCTGAATTAGATCATCTCGGGGCTTCCTTTCAGCTCCAGATCTAGGGAGGTCATGGGGGCAGACCCTCAGGCACTGGAAGCCAGCCGCCAGAACTCCATCAGCAGTTTTCAATGTGCTCATGGGAAACATTTCAGGTTTTTCTTTTGAAATCTCCTTTTCCTCTTCCCCTGAGTCCATAGATGATAAAAGGTGGCCTGGAAGAGGTAGGATTGGAACTTGGGCCTTTTGGTTCCCTGTCCAGCATCTAACCATCATGCCACACAAATAACAAGTAAGTGTGAGTAGTCTGGAAAGATGGGTTGGATGGAGCCAAATTGTGTGGTTCTGTAACTGACAAATAAAGGAATTGGTATTTCATCCTGGAGGCCAAAGGTGAACGATGGGCCAGATCTAGGTTTGGGGGACGTCAGATTGGCCGCTGTGGGGACAATGGATCAGAGAGGAGGGAGGCTGGAGCTGGGGGGGTGGGCAATCAGGAGGGAGGGACAGTCAAGGATGAAGGGGCAACAGAACATGGCGGTTTGACTGAAGCATAATCTGTTTCTGACAAATAAGCAATTTCTCTGTGGCAAAATAAAACTCTCCCCACCTGTACTGATTCCTCTTTCTGTAATAAAAGGATTGGAATTGTATTGGGCTTGCTTTTTCTCTTTTGAAAACCCTAAGAGCGGTTCTATAATCACCTTCATTTGTTAACCAGCCATATGCATTCAAGGAGCATCATGGACTCACCAGATCCGACCTCACTGGTTCAGAACATAAAACAGAAATAATTACCCCCTCCAGTACAGGCGATCAGAAGACTAGGAAATTATAGGTGTTGCACGAGCCACAGAAGGGGGTCTCCTGCTGCCCTTGGCGCATGAAAGAAACTTGTCGAGAATGAGAAGAAAATGATTAATAAAACATCAGCTGCCAGGTGTTCACAGCTTAACACTGACAAGCTGCCTTCTCCAAGGACTCGGCTGCATGAAGGTATCCGTTGTGACTGCCCTCCACTCCCCACCATGGTGGGGTGAAGGCACACTGGGCTCCTGGTCATCAGGGAGGACAAGAGAATATATCAAGCCCTCCCCTACCAGCTTTCCATCAGAAATTAGATCTATGCCTGGCAGCTGCTTCTGGGATCATTCGGTCCAACCTTTTGACTAATACATACATAATTTTTTATCATAAATTTGACAAATATGGAAAAATAGGAATGTTTCTCTATATTAAAAAACTAAAAAAAGAGGACTGCAGAGGAAAGCATGAATTTCTTCTACTTCGAGCTGTGGACTTTGTATATTTTAGCGTTAACATGATTGTCCCAATATTGCCTTGCCTGTTTCCAGTTATTTTCAGGATATATTGGCACTCCCGTTATCACTATCACCACGCCCATCCCCCTTCTAGAAACTGAGACAGACAGGGGCCAATTGACTCTCAAGCGAATTGACAGGATGGCGCATGGCAGAGAAGGGAAAGGGACCAGAAAGCAGGCTGCCAGGTAGACAAGAACAAAACCACAGCACAGCCTACTCTCGAGGCTCATTTATTCTAACACAGATCCAGACCTGGAAGGGATGGCAGAAGTCCTCTCTTTCATTGTGCGCAAGAAGGAATCAGGACCAGGGCAAGTTAAGGCACTTGACCAAAATCACACAGGAAAGAAGCAGCAGGGGCAGGACTTGAACCCATATCTTCCGGTTTGAGATTTTGAAACCTTCCCAATGGAAAGCTCTGGTTCTGTTTGGAACTGAAAGTCCTTCGTGGTCTGGCTCCCTCTTAGCCTTCCAATTTCACATGACTCCCCCTCACATCGCCTACAGCCAGCCAAAACAGCCAACAAACTTGCTGCTCCCTGTAGGGAACCCTCCATGCTGGTCCCCCATGCTTTATGTGCTCTCTTTCCTCACCTTTTACATGGGCTTGGATAGATTTGGAGATGGTGGAGGAAAAAAGGCCTGATGTGCTATGGTCTATGAGGTCACAAAGTGTCAGACACAGAGTGAAACCTCACCTTTGCCTCCTGAAGTCCTTAGCTCGGTCATGGGCCCGTCCTGAGAGAGTCCTTTGTGATTCAGCACCTTGTTTGCACACCTCCACCTCTAACATTACATTGTACTGTCTAAATATTTTTATGACTTTAAAAATTTTATTTATTATGCTATATTTTATTTTAGATATTTATTTACTATATGTTATTGTATTTTATTTTTTATTGTACGTATCATTTCGTCCCAGTACAATATAAACTCCTTGAGGGCAGAGATTGTTTTCTGTCTCTATACCCCCAGCACCTAGCATTGTGCCTGACACATAGCAGATGCTTAATAAATGTTGTTGACCGGATGATTCTTGACTGCACGACTTGATTGCCCAGGACCACCTCTACGCCACAATGAGGCATCGGAAGACAACTTCACGGGGGACTTGGGATGCTGGCCTCCCGAGATAATAAACCCCACAAGTTTGGGCCAGAATCTGACGGGAAAGAATCATAACAGCCCTTAGACTGTAACCTAAATGAAAGGGATGTTGATGGCAGTAACTGCCAGGGAAAAAAAGGTTGCTTGAATGCAAATTCACTGTCTGTGAAAGGGAGGATGAAGGTGCTAAAGAATTGAAGACATAATTTATTCTAAAATATGACACTTATTAAAATGTGTTGTCTGTGAAGAAAGAATTGTCAACACTTACAAGTTTATACTTAGGCTTTAAAATATGCTTCCCTCACCCCCACACATTTACCCCCAATGCAGATGATATTTTTTTAAAGTAAACGATCACAGCTAGTTTTCTGAGACCAGATTTCCTGTTCCTCTTATGTCTCATTCTTATCCCCAGCTACACTAAGTCCTACATACTGAGACCTTCAGAGAGAAGGAAGCAGACCCTGGACCAGGGGGTCCCTTTTAAAGATAATGCAGCTTTTGAGGCCCAATAAATAACTTTACCATTAACACCTGTTCTGTTCCTAGCTCTATTCTAGGTATGATTTGGAATACAAAGGAAGCATAAGCCAGGGCCCCTGACCTTTGAGGCCTTCCAATTCAGTGAGGAAGGACAAAAATATCATTGTTGAAACCAAAAGCAATGTCACACTTAGTGGCGGTGTTGGTGTGCTGATGTTGGCACAACAGGAATTCAGAGAAGGAAGGACTGAGTGAAAGCTTTGAGGAAGAGATGAGGCTGGATGGACTGGAAGCATCAGACCCACTGGGAATGAGAAAGCAGAATGAAGAGAGGCAGGTTAGAGAAAACAGCCCTCAGGGAGCCCACGCACAGACCGAAGTGAAGTCAGCTAGAAAAGCCTTAAAAGCAGGGGGCAGCCACTGCCAATAGACACTAAGGGTTAGTTAACTATCCTGGCAGATACTTCTGAGATCATCTGGTCCAACCCCTTCATTAACACACACACACACACACACACACACACACACACACATACACACATATTTATACACATACACACATATATGCATAATTTTTATTATTGTAAATTTGACAAATGGGAACATTTCTCTAGCTGCTGTGTACTGTGCTAAGTACTAGGAATATAAATAATACAAAGAATGATAATCTCTGTCCTCAAGGACCTTACAATCTAATGGGAAAAGACAATGTTGGCCATTAAGGGGAGGGGCACCAGAGAGTACACAGCACAGGAGGAACCTGACAGTATCTGAAGTCAAAACCAAGCAGAGCTGCTGGTAAGAACTGAAGAGTTGGTTGGAAGATCCTGAGCCCTCTCTGAAGAGTGTCTTTGGAAAAGCTTTTTGTCCCACCCTCCTAACCCTCCAATTAGAGAGGAGAAGCACCTGAGGAGGAAAGCTGGGAGTTTGTTCTGGCCAATGTACCACCCTCACCACTACGCAAAGAGAGCGGGCAGAGGGGCATTCAGGGAGACTTCTATGAAAAGGAGGATAGGAAAGTCTGACTGTCAAGGGCTGTTGCTGAGGATAAAGGAACTTTACAGAAGGATCAGAAAGCTATAGGCTTTTTATTTGGGATTTTTTTGGTAGATTTAAAATATTGCCATATGGTTTAAGGAGCTGAAGGAACACATAGCAAGAAAACAGAGAAATGAGAGAAGGCACAGACCCTCAGACCCCCTTCCTACCCTCTACCCCCAACAGTTAGGTGGCACAGTGGATACATTAGTGGGTCTGAAGTCAGGAAGACTTAAATTCCTGTACATGTCTTTTTTAAGGACTGTTTCTTCTAAGTATCGATTGCGGGGTTTCGTGTTCTTATCCCATCTGTCACTCTTTTTCATATCTTGAATTGTTTAATGCATTCACACTTAAAATGATGAGCATATATTTTCCTTCATTTGTCTCTATTTATCTAAAGTTTTGATTTTTCCCTCCTCTGTCTCTTCAGTTATTTTAGCTTAATCTCTTTTAAGACAACCCTATTCCCATTGGGTCTCTTCTACCTCTTAAGTCCCCTCTCCTTTTTGTTACCCCTTTCCCTAGTTTTGGAGCTATTAGTACAAATTTTCTTCCTTGCTTTTAGCCAATTCATCCCTTCTTTCTTTCCCTCTCAGTTAAGAAGTCAAGCAGAAGACTCCTTCATTTCCTCCTCTTCAACTTGTTTTGTGTGTTAGTTTCTAAAATTTCATGTTCCATGCCTCTTTCTATAAATGATTTCTTTCCCTAGTTATCTTCATTATTTCTCTTCCCTTTGTGCCTATTCTGTCTTTCTGTTCTTTGATTTATTGTGTTTAAACTTAGTCCTTCTTTAGTTTGTCTTCCTCATGAAAATCGAGATTCTACAGGAGCTATTTTAGGGTCCTTCTAACCGCTTTCCATATTGCCATCTTAGCGACACTGGCCTCAGTCCCCTTTATCCTCTTGTACTTCAGCCTTAGAAATGCCAGCTTCTGCTGGTGAGAAGGAGGGTGTTGCTCGATGGGAGGAATTTTTCCTCTGTCCCCAGGTGCTCAGTTTGTTCTTGACATTAGCACCCCACCATGGTCATTTCTCCCTCAAATTTCCTCCCTGGCTTCATGTCTTCTCACCCTTGTGGATTTCAGTTGCCTCCGGGTGCTTGGATTCTCTTTCTCCTGAGGCAGGATAAGTGGTCTCCTTATGCACCAAATACCTTCATATTACATGCCTTGTAAGGCTCCCATCCCCTTTTATAAAGTATCACTCTTTCCTCATGAGATTATTCATTAGTTGTGTCCAATCCCAGCCTTTTTCACTCCTTCCTTTTGCCTCCTCAGCCATTCTCCTGCAGTCTTTCAGGCAGAGAGTCTACAGGAATTATTTTCCCCTTCATTGTAGGCCTTTTACTTGATTAGGGCATATTATACATTCCCCTCTCCCTTCTTCCTTTTATGCACCCGCCCATTACATATATGTGTGTGTATGTATATATATATATATGCATATATATATATTAAAAGATGGGCCCATAGGCATGATGTTGTGAGGGTCAGTCCGTGGTGTTCCAGGCCTGTTTTCCCACCATCCCTGTCTGACTATGTTCACCCTTGTTTTCTTGTATACATTTAGAAAGAAATCGTGAATGGTCTCTCTGTTATTTTAATATCTTTGGTTGCTAGGTGGTGGTCCCCCTGAGAAACACAGGAAAGTCTGAAGGACTGAAGGTTGGAGGTTAAAGATAATGAGCTTGTTTTGGCCACTTTGAGTTTGAGAAGTCTCAGGGGATCCAGTGTGGAATGTCCAGGAACAGAGCTCAGGAGAGAGGCAGAGTGGGCTAGTGGCTACAGTACTGGATGTGGGGGTGAGGAGAGCTGAGTTCAGATCAGGCATTTACCAGCTGTGTGACTTTGGAGAAGTCACTTCATTTCTCTGTGTCTCAATCCTTTCACCTGTAAAAGGAGGGTGCTGGTCCTGATGGCTTCTGAGCTCACTTCCAGCTCCAAACCTACAATCTTCTTATAAGAACCAGATATAGAGATTTGGGCATTACTAGCACAAAAATGATCATTTATCTCATAAGAGCCGATGAGATATCTGAGTGGGGAAGCGTGTAGAAGCAAGAAGGACCCAGGATGGAGTATTGGAGAACACCCACACTTAGGGGGCAAGACAGGGATGATCCTTTACACTTATCTCACCCACCAACTAGCACCACCCAGTTCAGGTGAAGCCCCAACCCCTCTCTTATGACCTAGCCCACAGTGGCTCTTTTCCATCCCTCCAAGCAACAACTACACATAGGAAGCATGAGCCTAAACCACCCATTCGAAATTTTCTTCAGCTGGAGAACAAGAATGTTAATGGGACCTGGTGGCTCCAGCCTGCTGCCTGCTGCTGGTAATTACAGCTGACAAAATTTGAATCTGTCCATGAAAAGGATCTATAAGAGAAGCTTATCTCATCAAGCCATCATTTCTTCTTTCAATTCTCCATCTTAAGATGTAAGACCCAGCCCATGAAATAAGGGGTGCTAATGAGCTATCTATACCTACCGCCATCTTTCCTTATTTTCTATGGCTTTCTGACCCCCATTCAGTAACAGCTGATTCTGTTTCTCTCTTATCAACCAAATCATTGCAGCTCTTCCTGGCTCTCAGGCTGGGTTATGGTGATGCTTCTATTATTTTGTAACATGGGATATTTGATCTTTTCTCTTCTTGTGGAATTTCAAGGTTAGAAGGACCCTTGGGGAAAGTCCAATCTCTCTGTACACCTAAACAAGGACCTCTGCTCTGACATCTCTGCCAGTGGCCATCCAGATTTGGCTTGAACAGAAAAGGAAAGGGAAACCTCATTCATTCTCTTTTTGCCCTTCCTTTTTATTCTTCTCCCTCCTTTCCTTTCTCTTTTCCTTCCTTCCCTCCATCCTTCTTTCCTTCTCTTCTTTCTTTCTTTCCTCCCTCCCTCTTTTCCTCTCTTTTTTCAATCCTCCTTACTTGCCTTCCTCTTTTTCTTCTTTCCTTCCTTCTGTTCATTCATTCTTTTCTTCTTTTGTTCCTCACTGCCTCTTTTCTGTCCCTTTTTCTCTGTCTCATTTTTTCCCATTCAGCGTTAAATGCAGTATATCTGAAAACTTCTCTAGTTTCAATTATGGCATTGGATATAGCCAAAAATATGCATTTCTGTACATACTTCTAGGCGGTTAATGACTATTTATTAAGTGCCTACTCTGTATGCAAAAGAAGAAGCTAGGTGGCTTAGTAAATAGACCACCGGACCTGGATTCAGGAAGATCTGAGTTCAAATCCAGCCTCAGATATTTACTACCTGTGTGATCTTGGGCAAGTCACTTAACCTCTGTTTACCTTAATCCACTGGAGAAGGAAGGAAACAGCAAACCATTCCACGATCTTTGCCAAGGAAACCCCACGGACAGCGTGGCCCACGAGGCCACGGAGCGTCAGACGTGACTGAATGACTTAACAACAACACAACGTAGGCCCGAACACTGAGCACACAAAGAGAAATAGGACCAACGGTGCTTCCAGGAACGAACATTCTACACAGAATATACTCACGGAAATCACTGGGCCAACGACTAGAAACTGCATTGAAGCCCATGGTGTCTCTGCTTGGCCTCCAAGTCCCCATCCTTGGGGGGCTTACATTCTACTGGGGGGAAGGAATACATGTAAAAATAAGTATAATGGAAGGAAAACTGAGGGGGGAGAAAATCTCTCACAAATGGGGAAATCAGGGAAGGCCCGATGGGGGAGGTGGCCCTTTAGCCACATCCTGAAAGTTGGGATTAAACTAGTTTCGGTGGGGTCTGCTGAATTCAAGGTAATGTGCAGGATGTGGCCATACAGTCTCTGGGCAGCAGAGCATTGAGTGAACACATTTCAAGCAATTCTGCTGGAATTTAATCATAATTCACTGTTGATTTCCAGTTGATGACAACAGAAGCGTGACGGCCTAATGGTTCCCTGCCTCATGCTGATGTGAAGCTGAAATGTTTATTTTCAGAGTCAGAGGCATCGATCCCGTGACAGGCCCAATTACAGTGACTCGATTTTCTGTTCCACCAAGTGACTAATGTCTACTCCATCTTTAATCATTTTATAGCTGATAGCCGGGCTTCGCGGGAAGTGAGAGCTGCTCACAGAATGTTTTCCAAGCATTCCAAATGCTCCTGAGGATGTCAAGGATAAATAGTGTACTTCAGTCGATCAAGGAGAAATACCCATGAGGGAGGGATCAGGACAAGCCATGGTTTACTTTCAGTTTACTCGTTAACCACAGGTGGTGTACAGAAGAGAAGGTTGGGGGAGAGATGGGGTCTTTGAAGGAATAGTCCTCATTTCTAGATCTCCATCTAGATCGGATACCTGGCCAAAGGTAGGCTTAGAAGAAGGTCTGGTGCAATCAACCCTTGCTGATGCCAGAACAAGGCAACATTTGACTGCTTTTCCTCCAAAATCAGTCCATTAAGTCTGCCAATCCATTTGGTGCTGGTCTGCTCTTTTCCCTTGCCCAGCACTAAGCAAATGAAGGAACTTTTGAGTTCAAGTCATTTCATCCTTTTGTACTGCCAGCTCTTGACACCAGCTGCCTTGGGTCCAAGCCCATGTGTCAGAGTTGGAAGGGACTTCAGAAGACTCCTTGTTTGATCTTATCCTGACAACCAGTCACCCCTCCTCACACCCCAGTCATCCCTGATAACATCTCTTTGATGAACTGGAGCAAGGAGAAACTCCCTACCTCCCAGAGAAGCCTCTTCTGATTTTAGCCAATTTCTCGGCCACCTTCCCCTACCTCTCCTGGTTCTGCCCTCTGAGGCCAAACAGACCAAGGCTAACCCTTCTACAGGAGCTGCAGTGACCATAACTATTCCAGGGGCAAATTCCATTGGTGGGGGTGGGGATGAAGAAGGATTGCTAGCCTTCCTGACCAATCCTGCTCCTCTTCCAGTCACAATTTGAAACATTCCACTTCCAACCACCTCTGCTGCTTACCCCAGGTCCAGAAATGGCTGGGTATGGCTCTGCTTGTCCCATCTCCTCATCATGACCATAAACTATTTAATGGTGGAAGAATATTGACCAAATTTCAATGGTTTAGAGAATTCCCAAATGAGGAAACTCCCTCTACCAATTTCGGGGAGGGAGTAGGGGGAGGGGCAAGGGGAGAGAGGAGCGTTTATATAGCTTTGTGCTAGGCACTGTCCCGAATGTTTTCACAAATATTATATCATTTGACCAGATCAGCATCTTTCCTACGATAGTCTTAGAGAGTGACCTCCCCTGGGTCCTGCAGGCAGAATGCATCAGAGGCAGGACCACAACCTAGACCTTCCTAACTTTGAGGCTGGATTTCAGTCTATTCCTCTCTGAGGCTTCTCTTCATGACAAGGACAGTGCTTTGTTGTCCCTTCCCCTACACACACACACATACACACACACACCCTAGCAAACCATTTTGTATAGACACCCACTAATTGTTGAGTTTAATGTACTTTTTTTCAAAATTATCATTTTACCCACTTAAAACAAAACCACACACAAACAATTGCTTCAAAATTTCCCCCCAGATGCACTCTTGTTAACCCTTTCTTGTTTTCCTTTCAGGTCATATGTTCATATTCATTCCACTTTTCCCCCAAATGTTGCCAAGAGTCCAGAAGCTGACACTACTTCTCAATGAGTCCCCTCTGACCCCCAACTCTTCACTCTCCCGAGCAGCCCCATTGTCCTAACACCTATCTTTGGCACTTGTCATAACATCTCAATAGAATGTCAGCTCCTTAAAGGCAGGAGGATTTTGTTTTGGCTGTCTGGGCTCCATACGTTGGTGCATAGTAGGCATCTAACAAATGCTTATTGGATTGAATTGGATTGGATGTTGTAAACAACAAGTTCTCCCCTCCTCCAGTAGAATATAAGCCCCTTGAGGAGGGAAATCAATTGACAGAATTTTTGAGTTAGGTTTAACAATACCACTTCTAGGTCTATATCCTAAAGGGATCATGAAAACGGGAAAAGGACATATACAAAAATATTTATAACAGCTCTTTTTGTGGTGGCAAAGGATTGGAAATCGAGGGGATGCCATTGACTGGGGAATGGATGAACAAGTTGTGGTATGTGATTGTGCTATAAGAAATGATGAGCAGGTAGATTTTTGAAAAACCTGGAAAGACTTCTATGAACTGATGCTGAGTGAAATGAGCAGAACCAGGAGAACGTTGTACACAGTAACAACCACCTGGTGCAATGACTGGCCTTGATGGACTTTACTCTTCTCGGCAATGCAAGGATCTAAGACAACTCCAAAGGACTCATGATGGAATATGCTATCCACATCCAGAGAAAGAACTTTGGAGTCTGAATGCAGAAGAAAGCAGACTATTTTCTCTCCTCGTCTTTTGTTGTTTTGTTCCTTCTTTCTCATGGTTCCTCACATTAGTCTTAATTCTTCTTTACATCATGACTAATGTGAAAATGTGTTGAATATGAATATATAAGTCAAGCCTACATCACATTACATGCTGTCTAGGGGAGGGGGGAGGAGAACAAGGGGGAAAATTTAAAACTCAAAATCTTATGGAAGTGAATGGTGAAAACTAAAATCAAATTAATTATTTTTTAAAGAATTTTTGAGTTGGAAGGAACCTCAGTGGCCCTTCATCCTGGATCACTTCAGTCTTGGATCTCCCATCGTGGAAGTGCCCTTTCCCCACGTAAGCTCCTTGGGGGCAGAAACTGTCTTTTTTTTCCCTTGTCTAGTGGTATTTCCAGCACTTAGCCCAGTGCCTGGTGTACAGTAAGTGCTTAATAAATGCTGATCAATCTCTCTTCAGTTTATTGATGGCCTTATTGTTGTGGTGCTTATTTTTGTCTTTGTGTCTTTGTGCCTAGACCAGTGCCTGGCACACAGTGAGTACTTAATAAATGCTGACGAATCTCTCTTCTACTCTTCAGTTTATTGGTGGCCTTCCTAAGTTGCAGTGCTTATTTTCTTTGTGTGTTCGTGCCTAGACCAGGGCCCGGAACACAGTAGAAACTGAAATGCTTGGTGAACTGAATTGAATCTCACCGCGTCCTATAGTTTCTGAAGAACCTGGAGCCGAGGCGATGTGCATAGCCTCCCAGCCCTGGCTGAGCCATCCCAGGTTGTCGCTCTCCTGCCAACAGCGGTCACTCTTCCCTGGTCCCAGGGACTACACACTATGGAGGGCTGTCAGTCAGTAACTCTTCTCGTAGTTTCTTGGCACAGGGCTTGTCCTCTAGCTCGCCCATGTCAAAGGCACCTTCTATCATGTCTCCCCCTTAGGGCTCATTCAATCATTTTGCGAGATGTGGTCTTGGGGGAGTCACTAACCTTTTGCCACATAAAAGTGCTTCTCCGTCATAGTCCCTATCCTACAAGCCTACCAGGTCCCTGAGAATACTCCAGAGTTGCCCTGGATTGTCCTGAAGACCATCACTCCCTTGTATTTTGGGCCAAATCCATAGTTAAAGCAATTGAAATGGCATCGTGGACCCAGGGTCAGGAGCCCTGGAAAACCTGAGTCCTGACCCTGAATTCTGCCCCTAGTCTTGTGCCCTGGCCACATCATCTGATCTTTCTCAGTCTCAATTTACATGGCCATAAAATGGGATTACAATAATACCTACCTCCCAGGGCTGCTGTGAGAACTGAATGAGATGACATATTTTCAGTGCTTTGCAAACCTTGGAGCACTACTTAAGTTATTAGTAGTAGTAGTTGTACTGGAGGTGTTGGGCACGGCCCCAATGCCAAGGGCAGCAAGGTCAGACCTCCTTCTCTTGCCTTGGACCCACTGCTTCTCCAATGCTTGCTCAAAAGTCTCTGGGTAAGCTGTGTGATCTTCCCTTAGAAATGTCAAATAAAAAGACTTATTGCATCCAACATTGACCAGATGGTCTGATTCCTCCAGGAAGGATCATTAATCCCAGCAACAGATGTAAACAGAGTTCTTCATGGACCAATTTATTGGGGATCCCTAAGCTGGCACTTCTGTGCTTGAATGGATATAATCTCCAGTATTTGTCCTTGCTTTTTGTTATCGTTGTTTCCGCCCCAAGGGCAATATTCTCATTTGGCTGCTCCACAGTTAAGGATGTGTGCCCCCTTGCTCTGTCTCCTGGGTTCTGGAACATGGATTCCGTGCCTGGCCTGCAGCTTTTAATGAGTCAGTCAATGATACCGACTCAGAAAAGGGTAAGTTCACGGACAGCTTGAAGAATTGGAGCTTGGGCTCACCTCAAAGTCAGCGGCTGCCATGAGAACGCTGGGTTTTGAGTAACCGAAGCCTCCTGCAAGGTCACTTTCTGCTTTGAATGGGCTGCTACAAGTTCCAATAGAGGGCCTTGCATTCAAGGGCTTTTGGAGAATCTCCAAACGAGACAGGACATCAGAGGACACCAAATCTAACCTATAACTGGACAAATCTTCTCTATGAAATTCCTGCCGTGGTGGCGGGCTGGGTGCAGGGTACACTAAGTTTTATCTTCACAGACCTGCATAAATAGACTTTGAGAGTTGGAAGGTACCTCAGTGGCCATCGGGTCCAACTATTCCATTATTACATGCCCAAGAAGTAGCCTCTACCAGAAGACTTCCAAGATTGGAAGCCCCCATTTGGAGTGACCTGTTCCAAGATGGGAAGCCCCATCTTGGGGTGACCTGTTCTACTTTGGATATATTTATGAAGCTTCTCCTGACATCAAAATGAAAACAGTCTCACTTGAACTTCCACCCAGGTTCTTAACCTCTCAGCCTCATTTTCCTTATCTGTAAAATGAGATAATAACAGCAACCATCTCAAGGGTTGTTTTGAGCTTTAGGTGAGATAACCTTCAGAAAGTGCTCTTCAGACCACAAAGCTCTAACAGTAACAATGCTAATAACAGAGGACACTCCTGTAGCCCTTACTGTGTATCAAGCACTTTACAAACATTATCTTATTAGATCCTCACAACAGCTCCGAGAGATAGCACTTTTATCATTCCCATTTAACAGTTGAGGAAACTGAGGCAAACAGAAGTTCAGTGATTTGTCCAGGGTCATACAGTAAGTGTCTGAAGCAGTTATTCTGGGGGGCGGGCAGCTAAGTGGTACAGCGGATAGAGCAGTAGGCCCTGCAGTCAGGAGGATCTAAGTTCAAATCCAGCTTCAGACACTTGACACTTACTAGCTATGTGACCTTGGGCAAGTCACCGAACCTCAGCTACCCTGCTTTCCTCCTTCCATAAATGAATGAATGGACTCAGTTGTTCTTGCCTCTGAGGTCAGCCAGATGCCGCAGCGGAGAGAGCACTTGACTTAGAATCAGGAAGACTCCTCTTGCTAAGTTCAACAAGAGCCCCTGACTTTAGGCCTGGTGGTCCATCCCTTGTACCGTCTAGTGTTCCTCAGACCACATGGTGTCCCCAAGACCTTTCAGGGGTCTGTGAGGTCACGACTATTTTCATACAATGTTATCCTTCCTTTCCTATTAAATTGCTACTCCTTTTTCCAAGGTCACATCTGTGTGAGGCCGGTTTTCTTCATATATTTCAACCACAACTACATATCACAACAGACTGAATGCAGAAGTGATTGGGAGAATCTAGTTGTCTTCGTTTAAGCCAGGCATTGAAGAGATTTGCAAAAACATATAGACACAATGCCTCTCTTCTCACCAAGTGTTGCTTTCTGTTTTGTCACTTGGCAAGTACAGCTTGTTATTTGTCAGGCATGACATGGTATACACAAGAGATACCAAGAAAGCAAGAACCCAGGCCCTGCCCTCAAGGGGCTTACATTTTACTAGGAGAGACAACATGCAAACAACAAATGCATTCCAGATACATACAGTGTACATGAGAGGTAAGGGAAGCGTGTGAGACCCTGAGGATGGGGAGGGACCTCAGAGCCCACCTCGTCCAATCCAGACTGGGACAAGAATCTTCTCAACGACATTCTCAACAAATGGTCCTCCAGCCTCCCCTTTGAGGTCTGCAGTGATGGGGAGCTCACCACCTCCCTGCAGCCCCTTCTGCCTTGTATGGCTCTCATGGTTGGGTCCAACTCTGCTTCCCTGTAGCAACTGTGTATTTACTTTCCAAGAAGATGCCAAGGTTTTCTCAGCTTTGGTTTCTGGTTACTGCATAAAAGGCAGCTCCCTGACAGTGCAGCCTCCTTCCTACTGGGACTGTGCTCATGGAAACCTGAGGGAGGGAGCTGATATACGGAATCACTGATATTCTTGTCACATCAGCGCCAAGGGCAGGGAGCACATCAGCTCTGAAAACTCTGACCATCAAGGGCTGCTGGCTCATAAAATGAAGGATCCCACTTCTACGGAGGGCTCCTGACCCTGGGGAGAAGAGCTCATTCAGCTAGCTGCCCCTAGAAGGGCTGCCAGGCATCTTGTGGTGTGCCCACCTCTGAGAGGGACACAGACGAATGAGCCACCACCTGCCGGGATGGAGCCAAAGTAAAGAGAATTCAGAGGATGCAGAGGTGATGGCCTGTTTTTAGACTGGGGAGAGGAAGCAGCAGCATTTGAGCAGGGTCATGAAATGCATGTAAGATGGGCAGGTAAAGATGAAGCAAACCAGAAGGTAGGAGGGGATTCTAGACAAGAGGGAAGATATGGGCCAGGAAAAATGCAACGAGTCCCAAAAAAGGCCAAGGAGATGGCCGGGCTAGGTGAGTGAAGGAGGCATCATGGTGGTCCTGAAGGCCAGGCCCAAGAATCCAGTTCGTTACTGAAATACTATGTGCCTAAAGGTCATATGTGTGCACACACATGCACATAGGTATGCATAGGTGTGCACTGTGTGTGTGCTCATGCATGCATGCATATACACATATAATCCAATAATACAAACCATAAAGATCCATGTATACATATGAATATGTATGTGTGTACATATACATACATATATATGCACATATATATAATACCTAGACATTATACACAGTAAAATTTCACGTATATATGTGAGTGTATGTATGCATGTATACACACATGCACATATGTGCACATATCATAACCAGACATTACAAACCATGAAATTTCATATCTATATGAATATAACTGTGTGCATACATATATATGTATATATATATATATATAAATATGTGTGTACAAAATGAGACATTACAATAGTAAAAATTCACGTAATCTCAGCTGGACCCTGGCTGACGCTCAATAATCTTTCTAGTTTATCTTTATTTACTCCTTCACTTTCAATTACATACTTGTACATACATACACAAACACATGTAGATGGACAGATACAGATATATAGATACATTGATTGATTTCCAAAATCAAAATCAACCTAGGAAATGAATGTCCCTACAATTCCCTGTTGATACTTTTTTCAAGATAAGAATGGTTCACCTTAGAGTCTTAATGGGCCTTTGGATACCTGCACACCTTACCAGATAGGGCCAAAATATACTCAGAGGAGAGCTGGGCATTGCTGGCTGCCCTGTATGGGATCTTTTGTTCTTTCATTCTTTGTAAGGCCTTTCCTGATCTTCTATTCCTCCTCTCCACTGCCACTCCCACCAAAAAAAAACAAAAAAACTCTTTATGTTCCCTTTGTATAGACTGCGCTGTACTTGCTGTCCATCCCCAATAGAAGGTAAGGTCCTTGAAGTCAGAGGCTGTTGACAGTTTTTCTTAAATCCCAACCTAGCACATAAGAGAACTAGAAATACTTAATGATTTGTTGCTTTTCCTTTTCCCTCTGGAATCGAGGACCAGGAGACAGCAGTGATCTACCACTCCTATATAGGTTTCTTGGAGCCTTGGAATTCAACTCAATTTCATTAAAGTCAACAATTACTCTTTAAGTATCTTCCATTTGCCAGACACTGTGCTGGGGACACAATCCCTGCCTTCATAGGATTTGCCCAACCTCCTACTACCCCTGTCCCCCAGAAGCAGTATCATTGCCACCAGGAAAATCTCCATTCCAGAGTAACTCCTAATGCCTAGCTTCTCTGCTTCTTCAGAGCTGGTCAGCAGTACTGGGGAAAGTCACAGACAGTAAGACCCTGGACTTAATCTCCAGACAAATATGTGCAGTAGCAAGTTAAATTCTCAGATTATGGCTATCTGCCTCTCTCTCTCTCAGTTCCAGGGGTCCCCCTGGGGGGCATTAGGTTAAATCTAATGCTACTGACTTTAGTCCCCATCTAGTTTGTTTACCCCAATATCATCTCCAATGATCAATATCCCAATATCATTGAAATCATTAATAGATCCTTAATATCACTGATGACCAATTAACATCAATTACCTTTAACAAACTGAAAACATCCAGAGTCAAACCACTACTGAAACTAGGGCCTCCCTTTCCCTCTGTCCCTGGGGATGATACAGTTTAAGGGGTTCAGGGACCCCTCAGGGACTGAAGCACTGGACAAGGTCATCTAGAATGAAATGAATGCACGGACTCAAGCATTCTTTAAGTCAAGGTGGCAAAGGTTTATTGCAGTGCCAATATGGTGGGCAAAGCTCCTAAAGGGACTTGCCACTTAACAGGAATGATGTTGAAGCTTATATAGGAAAAGTAGCAGATTATCTGGCAGATGTGCTAATTAGGTGGTAACTTACTACCTTGGTCACAGGCATCATTTACTACTGGAAACCAGGGGGAGGGGTTTCTCAGGAGTGTATTTTTGGTCTGTTACAGCTTTAGCAAGATAGCTTTGAGAGTTAATGTCTATAGTTGTATCAGTAAGGCAAGTTTCATGGTATCGATGGTGACCATAAATATGCCTATATAGTTTAGAATCACAAAATATAAGAGACTCTCTATTTAGAAGGAAGAAGTAAAACATTTATTCAGATACCAGAGGATCAAATCCCAAAACCAATAATTCCAATTCACCATAGCAACAATTGTATCCCAAAACCAGTAAGTCTACTTCAATGTAACAGCAAGGAAATTAAAACACAATATGGCAGGAAGAAGCCAAGCCACCCTGTAACCTTCCCCTCTGCTAGGACCTTCCCGTAAACGCTCACAAATCCTAACTGTTTGCTTGCATTCGTCCTCTCCTCCCAAAGTTCTAAAAGCCATTGCAGTTCTCGGAGCCCTTCCAGTTCTCGCTCTTCCTGTCTCTGCATCTTTCAGTCTCTGCAATCCTCTCTCAGCCCTTCCAGTTCTCTTTCTGTCTCTCCATCTCTTCCAGTTCTCCATCTCTCTCTAAGTTCTCTCTTCTTCTCCTGGAAGTTCTGTCTCATCCCACAGCTCTCCCTCTTCTTGCTTAGTGGCTACCCTCAGGGTATATATATACCCTGTTTAGGGCTGGAGGCTCACACCTAATCAGAAGTGTGGTTCTGCCTAGGAACAAGCCCCCCCCCCCTTAACTAGCTCCATCTGAGGCCTATTAAATGGGTAGGGAAGATTTTTAATCACGTTAACACCACAATAGCTTGACCTCTGGGTTGAATATGATAACTTTGAGAATCAATACATGATAATTTTGTGGTTATAAGATAGTACTGTTTTTACAAAAGAATTTTTTTCAGAGGTCAGCCTGTTCTTGTGATAGAGAAAGGTAGCTTGTCTTATTTGGACCCACTCATGAGCTATTGCTAGGCATGGTGTCCTTGGTCTGGGGAGAAAATGGTCAGGGATGGTGTTTTGAAGCTAGGGAAAAATGTGATCTTGGAATTGGGGTCCAAACACAAGCACCCAAGCACCCCATCAGACAGAGCAGACTCAAACTTAAAAGTGCTGACTACAAACCATTCCCACCACAGAGTTTGCTTTCAAGTGTTTGCCTAGATGGTGGATAAGCTACACATGGTCTCAGCTGCCAGGTCATGCAACACTGGTCTGGGTCAGGCAGGTTACTTTTAGGTCTGGCTTCTTCTGAAGTTAAGCTGCAGGATTTCTGGAGTCTCTTCTGACCTTTTATAGCTCACAAAATTGCAGCCTGTTCCCTCTCCAAAAATTATTCACTTAAAAGAAAGAAAGAAGAAACACAACAGAGGCAAAAGGAATAATGCTGTGTATCCATAGCCACACTTTAGCCTGTAGGGGAGAGTAGACCATGGACAGCTTTATCTTCTCACCCAAAGGCTTACAACAACTCTTCCTCAATCACCACCGAGGTGGAATGAGATGGTGTCTCTCCATTGGCACCTTTTGGATGCACTGTCATCTCTAACTCAGTAGGCAATTAAAAGACTTTGCTTTGCTATATGACGCAGACAGGAAATAGTCACAGGACACTTGCATGTGCTCTGAACTGAGGCCAGCCTCCCCATTACATGTTACCCAGCAGTCCCAGAAGCAAGCACACCAGACCTCCCTGTGTGGGCAGGCAGAAGGCAGAGCTCCCTGCAGATACTCTAAGGTGGGGACCCCCGTTGGCCAGTCCCCAAGTTTACATAAGAAACAAAACTATTTCACACACTAAAAATTCATATACTAGCAGTTGGGGCCCAGCTGGTACTCAACAACGCTTCCAAGCTATCTTTATCAATCTCTATCACATGTGCTATGTGTTTTTCAGTCCTTTCCCTTTACCCTGGACCCACTGGAATATTGTACTTACAGGAGATGGCCCAGCCTCATTCTAGAGCCAGCTCAAAACAGCTCCTGAAAATTAATTGTTAGATTTTCAGTGTGAGCCTCTCCAGCAATGCATTAATTGGTACTAAGAGCATATCACCTTATTTGTTGACTCACATCAGCTTGAGTCAAATATAAATAATCAACCAACTGATATGCATTTATTAAGTGCCTACTGTATACCAGGCACTGTGCTAAGCCCTGGGAATTTAAAGAGACAAGACTACTTCCTGCCCACAAGAAGCTTATGATCTAATGTAGGGCTGTCCAATCTTAGGTTACCTTAGGGCCACATTAAAATAAAATAATTATTCAAGGGCCACACCCAGAATAAAAAATACAGTATACTAATAGAAAGTGGGGGAATGCACGCCATCAATATGACAGGCGAAGGCACGAAGCACAAAAGCAAACACAGAACAACAAAGTGACAACACAACAGTGTAAAGGTAGGTGCATACTGACTAGTCTGTATCGGACAGACGGAAGGCATCCCACAGATGGATTGAAAATTCGTGCAATGTGTTCCATCCATAATACGGCTTAAAAACACCAAAGAAAATTAATATCAATGAGATTATTTATTAGGGATGGAATTCAAAAATCTAATTCTCATTCCATGCAAGTTATTATTTTACTTTTTTTGCTCATGAAAATTAAAACCCACAGGCATAAAATCGCACTGTAGGCCACATGCAGACCCATGGGCTGTATTTTGGACAGCCCTGATTTAATGAAAGAGATAACAAGCAAATAAACATACACAAAGCAAGATATATACAGGATAAATAGGCCATATTTAACAGAGAGAAGGCACTAGAATCAAGAGGGGTTAGGGAAACTTCCTATAGACAGTAGATTTTAATTGTAATTTAAAGGAAGCCAAAAAAGTCAGCTGACGGAGTGGAGGAAGGAGAGCTTTTCAGGGATGGCCAGAGACAATGCCTAGAGCCTAGAAGTGGTGCGTCATGTTTGTGGAACAGCCAAGAGGCTGGTGTGACTGCATCTGAGTATGTGTTAGTAAGTGAGGTGTCAAAAGACGGGTAAGCTAGGAAGGGTCCAGGTTAGGAAAGGCTTTGAAGGTCAAACAGCATTTTGTACGTGATACTAAAGGCAACAGGGAACCACTGGAATTTGTTGAGAGCATATGTGTGTTTGTGGATGTAGGGGTGATGATTTCATTGGACCTGTCCTTTCAGAAAGTCATTTGAAAGCTGAACAGAGAATGGATCGGAGTGGGGAGAGACTTGAAGTGAGCAGACCCACCAGCAGACTATTGCAATAGTCTAAGTGTGAGGTGGAGGACCTGCACCAGGGTAAGGGAAGTGTCAGAAGAGAGAAGGGGGCTATTCAAGAGATATTGTAAAGATGAAGCCAACAGGCCTTGGCACCATATTGGATAATGGTAGTGAGAGACAGTGAGGAATCCAAGATGTGAGCCTGAAGGACCAGGAGGATGGTGTTGCCCTCTATAGTAATAGGAAGAAAGGTGGGAAGCTTTAGGGGCTGTCTACTGGCCATCAAGTTAAAGATGTCTGAAAGGAATTTGGATATGAGAGATTGGAGGTCAGCAGGGAGATGAGGGCAGGAAGGGTAGATCTGAGAGTTATCAGCATAGACATGGTATTTAAGCCATGGGAGTTGATGAGATCACCAAGTGAAGGAGTATAGAGGGAGAAGAGAAGATGACCCAGAACAGAACCCTGAGGGTCACCTGTAGTTAAAGGCTATGAGCAAGAGTAAGACACAGCAAAGGAAACAGAAGAGTGGTCAGATAGGTAGGAGGAGAAACAGGAGACAGAGGTGTCTCAAAAACCTCAAGAAAGACAGGGTGCTCAACAGTGCCAAAGACTGCAAAGGTCAAGGAGAATGAGGACTGAGAAAAGGCCGTTGAATTTGGCAACTTAGAACTTGGTCACTTTGGAGAGAGCAGTTTCAGTGAAATGATAAAGTCGGAAGCCATATTATAAGGGTTAAGAACAGAGTGAGAGGAAAGTGGAGATACCTGTTGGAGATCACCTGTCCAAGAAGTTTAGCCAAAAAGGGCAGAGGAGACATAGGGTGAGAGTTAGAAGGGACAGAAGGGTCATGTGAAGGTTTTTTCAGGATGAGGGAGATACAGGCATGGGCAGTAGGAGATGAGCCAGGAGGCAGGAAGAAATTGAAAAGAAATGATGGAGTGGGAGTGACAGAGACGGCAATTTGTTGGAGGAGATGGGATGGAGTGAGATTGATTGAACAGTAGAGAGGTTGGTCTTGGTCAGTAGTCTTTAATAAGTTGATTTATTTATTTTTAGTTTCAACATTCACTCCCAGAAGTTTTAAATTTTCTTCCCCCATCTCCCCTCACCAAGACAGCATGCTCTGCATACATTCCTAATACATACATATATATATATATATATGTATATATATATATATGTATGTATGTTTAGTATCACATACAAAATGCTGTTTGACCTTCAAAGCCTTTCCTAACCTGGACCCCTCCTAGCTTACCAGTCTCTTGACACCTCACTTACTAACACATACTCAGATGCAGTCACACTAGCCTCTTGGCTGTTCCACAAACATATATATATGCATATATTCTGCATATATATCAGCTCTGCATATATTCCTATTAAACATATTTTCACATTATTCATGTTGTATAGAAGAACTAAAACAAATGGGAGGAACCATGAGAAAGAAAAACACACAACCAAACAAAAAAAGAAAACAGTCTGCTTCGATCGGCATTCTGATTCCATAGTTCTTTCTCTGAATGTGGACGGTATTTTCCATCATGAGCCTTTTGGAGTTGTTTTAGGTCTTTGCATTGCTGAGAAGAGCCAAGTCCATCAAGTCAGTCGTCACACACTGTGGCTGTTCTCGTGTACAATGTTTTCCTGGTTCTGCTCACTTCACTCAGCATTTCATACACATCTTTCCAGGTTTTTCTGAAGTCTGCCTGTTCATCATTTCTTTATAGTACAAAAGTATTCCAATTACATTCAAATGCCACAACTCGTTCAGCCATTCCCCTATGGATGGGCATCCCATCAATTTCCATTTCTTGGCCCCCACAAAGAGAGCTTCTACAAATATTTTTGCACATGTGGGTCTTTTTCCCATTTTTATGATGCCTTTGGGATACAACTCTAGAAGTGGCATTTCTGGGTCAAGGCCTTGGTCAGTATTAAAGCCACCTCATCATGGGACACAGATACGCTGATGCAGGTCCTCATTGCCTCACACTTAGACTATTGCAATAGTCTGCTGGTGGACCTGCCTGCCTCAAATCTCTCCCCGCTCCAATCCACTCTCTCAAATGATTTTCCAAAATCCCCTAAAGCTACCTCATCATGTGAAGGAGGAGAGAGGGGCAGAAGTGTGTTGGGAAGCAAAATGGGTTCCTTAGCACTTAGTTCAACAAGTGCCCTTGAAGAGTCTGGCTTTTTTTGCTTTGAGCGATCCAGCTATTTCATTGAATCTAACTAAGTGCTAAGCCCCAGGCCCAAACCCCTATTAGGTGTAACATTAACATTATTATGTAACAGTAATTAAGGTGGGACATTTTGCTTTTCTTCTCTTGAGTGCCTTTAATGATTCTGGCCTTTGTTTGAATGGAGCAGATAAAGTGGGATCTTTTTGTCTTGGAGTATTTCTCAGCACTGAGACAAGTAAGAGTCATTGATTTGTATATGATGTGATCCTGGGGATGGAGAACTTGCCCAGACCCAGCCTGGGTGAGGTCAAAGCCCTCAGGGCTCCAAACTGGGTATAACTGGGGAGAGCTTGGCATTTGATTTTTGGGGCACACTCATGGAAGGAGTATTGAGACTCTGGGCAAGCTGCAAACTGCCCCCCAACTTTGAAACCCAGATGTTGGTACTGGTAACTATGTATTATGATTTGAATCAGATAAGGTCTGTCTGTTGATGTTTGTAATTTGCTCATATTTTGCTCTGAAGTTCAGGGTGCTGGCTTTTTCCCCCGAACTAAGTGAATGATATTTGTGTGCTGAATTAAAGTAAGCTTGCCAACCCCTTCACCTTGCTCTCCTTATTAAGGCAGATCAAAAGAACCTGTGCTGTCCGGCAGCTTTCTGGGTGCTGGCTGTGGATGGATCTTGCACTCCCACAGAAGCTGCTAGCCAGATTGTGGAAACAAGAAGGCACCTGAACGATAGGAGATGAGGAGGGAAAATGAGGGCGTTCACCGGCTAAATCTACAGCCAGAAAACACAAAAACAAATCACGATATATTCCAAAGTCCGGTATGAATGTCGACCAGCAGAAATGAGATGTGGTAGCGGTACCGCCTACTGGGTATGCGACCTTAGGTGAGGCACTCTAGTCAATCAATCAGCATTTAATAAGCATCTTCTACATGCCAGGCACTATGCCAGGCAGTGGGGACACAAAAGCAAGTCCTACCCTCTAGGAACTTACATTCTATTGGAGGAAACCATACACACCTAAGTAAAGTAGCTTGTGGTATAGTCAATAGAGTTACAGTTTTCGAGTCAGAAGACCTGAGTTCAAATCCAGCCTCAGACACTTATTATCTGTGAGTCACTGGAAAAGTCACTTAGCTTTGGTTTGCCTCAGCTTTTTCATCTGAAAAATGGAGGTTAGTAACGGCACCTACCATGCAGGGTTGTTCTGAGGATCACATGAGACAATATATGTAAATCACTTAGCGTAGTGTCTAGCATGTACTAATTAATATATAAATGTTAATATTCAGAATTTACATATATGCATACAATTATCATATTAACCATATCTACTTGGGGGCAGCTAGGTGGTGCAGTGGGCTTGGAGTCGGGAAGACTCACCTTCATGAGTTCAAATCTGACCTCAGGCACGTACTAGCCGTGTGACCCTGGGCAGGTCACATAACTGTTTTTGCTTCGGTTTCCTTGTCTATAAGATGAGCTGGAAAAGGAAATGGCAAAAGTAAAATTCCAAAAGGCATCATGGAGAGTCGGCCATAACTGAAATGGCTCAACACCAACAGCAAATGTGTATATTTAAATATTATAAATTAATCTTATTTTATATAAACATGTATCAAGAGAAACACAGAGAGAGAGACTGAGAGACTCATTTTCCTGTCTATAAAATTAATGAGTAGCTCTAAATGAACTCTAAATTTCCTTCTAACTCGGAATCTTTGCCAGCGACTCTGATATCTCTCTGATGTTCAGGGTTAACTTTCTTCCTACCTTCTTTTATCAAGAATTGATGCTGGCATCGACTGAGCTGGTGGAGAGGGTTAAGCAAATTAAGGTGATTAGCTGTAATGGAATATAACTGGGGTGTAAAAAATTGTAAATGCCAAGGAAGCAGGGGAAGATTCAAATGAACGGATCCAAAGTGAAACAAGCCAAACCTGGAAAACAATATATAGGACAATGTGTCAATTGAAATGAACAAAGCAACAAAAACAAAAGGAAACCGAACTCTGTGTGACTGGCGTCCAAGCGTGGCCTCAAAGCAATGATGCCAATGCTCCTCTCTCCCGTCTCTGCCGAGACAAGAGCCTATGGATGCGGCCTGCCGCTCAGACATATGGATTTGGGGAATGTGTTGACTAATTTTTCCAAACTACTTTTTCTTTCCTCTCTATTTTAATTCTTTTTTGGGAATGGATCCTGGGTATATACATCTGGTATTCTCCTCATGCCAGGAGAAAACAAGGAAGACTTTACCATGTGGGGCAGACCCTCTGTGGTGGCCTCATGCATGGCCATGGACCAAGGTGGAACAGGCTGGGTTGCGACCTGCATCATTGGACAGAACTCCCTAATCAATAGATCTCAGATTCATTGGAGCGTTTTAGTATTATCAATATCCAACAGGGGTTAAAAAAAATGATACCCAGTCACTTCCCCGTGCTGCTATCCTAAGGCAGGCAGCCTTGGACCCACTCAGCCCTGGCATCCCCACACTACGTCTCTACTTAACACCCCCACCATACCCCCCATTTCTGATCTATGGTATGAAGCTTTAATGGAAGTTTTGCCCAGATATGCAGAAATTCAAGATGAGAGTGGAAGAAATAAAACTTCCCTCTTTGGGCATAAGGGAAATGGAGAGCCATTAAATATTTCATAACATGCAATAAATTCTTCTTGGCCTTGGAACAATGCTGGCCTGGACATTACCAATCAGGAGGAGCCCTGGATGCCCTCCACTGCCCAGATGTTTGAGCAGTACAGTTGGAGAGATCATTTCACTGGGCAGGCCAAGCCACTCCCACTGAGACAAGTTTTCCCAAACTGAGTTCTTTTTCTCCATCCTACCTGAGTGTCCCATGAACATTCTCTCTCTGTCTCTCTGACTCACTCTCTCTCTCTCTCTCTCTCTCTCTCTCTCTCTCTCTCTCTCTCTCTCTCCCTCTCTCTCCCTCTGTCTTCCTCTGTCTGTCTCTGTCTCTGTCTCTCTCTCTCTGTCTCCCTATGTCTGTCTGTCTCTCCGTCTCTCTATCTCTCTGTCTCCCTCTGTCTGTCTCTCTCTGTCTTTCTCTCTGTCTCTCTGTCTTTCTCTCTGTCTGTCTCTGTCTCTGCCTGTCTCTCATACACACACACACACTCTGGCTGTCTAGCACTTAGCTGAAACATGACTATAGTCAGTCTATCTTGAGCTTTCTGTATTATCCTGCTTTCCTCTGCTCTTTCGTAAGATGGATTTGGTTTCCTGATCTGTTAACAAGAAGGGGTTGGCCTTTGAGGTCCATTATAGCTATAGACCAGTGATTCTATGGTCTTAAGTTCATCAGAGGCAGCTAGTTGGTACAGTGGTTAGAGTGCCTGGCCTTGAGTCAGGAAGACCAGAGGTCAAATCGGGCTCAGACGCTAGCTGTGTAACGCTAGGCAAGTCATTTAACCCTGTTTGCTTTAGTTTTCTCATCTGTGAAATGAGCTGGAGAAGGAAGTGGCCAAGCACTGCAGTATCTTTTCCAAGAAAGCCCCAAATGGGGTCAGGAAGATTAGGACATGACTGAAATGACTGAACAACAAAAGAAGGTTCATCCCTGTCCCAGGTGACGGTAAGTTGGTTAATCACTGCCTGGAGCTCCCTGGTTGATCCCTTCAGAGATTAGCTAGGACCCTCTGCTTTATCCAGTCCCACTCCCCCGGAACAATGCTTTAAAATTAAATGATTTAGTACCAGCCTTGGGAACAGAAGTACAGATGGTGTCTGAGATGAAGCTCGATGTTTGCTTGGCCGGTCTCTTTTCAGCTGCTTACTGAAACGTTGACGTGGCAAAAAGCAAGCCCCGCTGCCTGCCTCTGACTGCTTACAGCAGAAATCTTTGTCCTGGGCTGAACACTAAGTAACTCCGAGTTTCTGAAAATGCCAGGAATTTTTCTGAGATTCCAAGACCGAACCTAGGACCAGACGTACTCCCACAGCTCCACAGGGCCCAGCGATGTCCCGGTCTGAACAAAGTCCTGTCCTCAGGGACCTCTGGGGACATCATGTTCAAGTGTCTCATTTTAAAGATAAGGAAATTCTAGCCTCTGATTCAGCAGCCTGCCCAAAGTCACCTAGACGGGCAGCAGAGCTGGCTTTTACAGGCACTGGTTAATTTGAGCCTTTTACCCCTGTGCAGTTGGATCTATGGGTATCATGCTTCCTGTTTAATGAATAAGAAAAGTTAAATGATTTCCCCTTCAGTCACATAAATTCAATTCAACAATCCTACTATGTGCCAGGCAGTGGGCAAAGCAGTAAGGTACAAAAACAAAAATGAAACCATCCCCGGCCTCAAGGGGGCGCCCAGTCTCTTGGGAGAATGGAGGGAGGGATAACATAGACACAGAAAATTAAACACAAAGCCTATACAAAGTAACTTCCCGTAGGATAGTGTATGTCTCAGAACAAAATAGGTTTCTAGGGAGCACAATACCAAGTTAGGGAAGAGCAGGATCGGGACATGGAAGTGATGGCACTACGGTGGACAGACATGAGAACAGAGGGTGGGGAGGATGGGAGGAAAGCTCAGCCCTAGGCCGCCTGTGATTCACATTCCCTTCCCTGGGAATCCAAAGGGTAATTACAGTGTCACGCTATTCGCTACACCCACAGAGATTTTAATTTGATTAACAAGCCCTAATGAAGATGGGGAAAGGCAAGCCAGGTGGGGTGGGGTGGGGTGGCAGAGAGGTACCTGAACCCACTGCAGGGCACACCACAAGTCCTTGATGCTGATGTTTATAGAGGATTGAGGGATGTTAGAGGTACTCACCTATGATTCTTAGCCCTTCAATTCTGTCCCCAGGGCTCACTCGAAAGCTGGTTAGTTGGTGGGGAAAAGAAGGGTCAGGAGGGGATTTGATCCTTGACCACGGTCTGTTGTGGAGCGGGAGGGGCAGTGAGGCTATTAATATAAAAACAGAAGACAAGCTTAGCTCTTCCTGTCTCTATCTCCAGCACACCATCCACTATGGCATGCTGCCCTTCAACTCTGGTGACAACTGGTGGCCCAGCCTCCAAACAAAGTGACAAGGAAGCCACCTCATTCCAAGCCAGCTCCTTCTGCCTTTGGATGGGCCTCATTTTGTCCCCTTTGCAGCTCCTACCTCCTGGTGCCAGAGCTGCCCTCTCGGGCACGGCAGAAGAGCCTTCTTCAAACTACAGCCCTCGGAAGCCTGGCTACAACGGAAAGATGCTGGATCGAGAGCCAGATGACCTGAATTCCAATTTGCATCCTGACTCTTCCACTTAATTCTAGGTGTCCTTGGGAGGGTCACTTCATTTCTCTGAGCCTCAGTTTCTCACTCTGTAGAATGAGCAGTTGGACTAGAAAACCTCTGAGGTTCCTTCTATCCCTAGACGCATGAGACTATTAGTCTGTGACCTGACCGAGGTCCCCCCGTCCATACCCCCAAGTCTTCTCCGCTCCAGACTTCCCCCTTCACCTCCCTGGCCATCTTAGGGAGCTTAAGAGATGAAGGGCACTAGATTTGTAGGCCCTGGACCTGAGTTCAAATCCTGACTCTGCTCTTTGCTTGGGTGACCTTTCAAAAAGGCCCTCAATCCTTTGGGCCTCAGATTTCTCCCTTGGAGAATGAGGGGCTGAGCTCAGAGCCTCTGAAGGTGGGTTCCTTCCAGCTCAAGAGTCTGGATCCCGTTCTCTGTGAAAGCAAGGCTTGCCCATTCTAAGCCCGCCCTTTGTAACGATCGATTCTATGCTTCCGGCCCTTCTGATTCTGTCCTTCAGATATGCCACCTGGCCTGTGCCCTTTTCACCTATGGAGCCTTTCTGAAAGGCACAGACTATTTGGGGAGATCCACGTACTTGTATGAGGACAAAACTTGTCTGTGCTGTGTACGCTGGACCTGTAAAAAGGCAGGTGCTTCCCAACACCCAGGGGCACGTTATTGCCCTTCCCTCGTCCAGCCAGGGGTGCTTAACACCTTCAGTCGCTTTTTTTGTAGAAACCCCACCATCTCCCATCAAGGGTCAGCCCAAGGTCTGAACTGACGCAAGAGCCGTGTGGCTCATTACATCTCTCCCCCTGCTCTGCCCCATCACTGCTGTCAGACCACATAACTCTCTGACCATTGAGGCCGGAGCTCAAAAATGACTCTTCCTAGCTGTGGACAAGTCATTTCTGTTTGCCTCAGTCACTTTATCTATAAATGGGGATGATATCAGCACCTACCTCTCAGGGTTCTTGTGAGAATCAAATAAAACAACCACTGTGAAGTACTTAGCACAGTGCCTGGGACACGCCACGCTATGCCATGAAAATGTTAACAATCATTACCATTACTGTGTTCCATTAGGCCCCAGAGGGCAGAACTATAAGCAGTGGTTGGGGTTAGAGTGACAAACTGAGGCCTAACATCAGAAAAAAACAACTTCCTAACAACGAGAGATGACCCAAAGGGGCTGGGGCTGGTGGGTGGAGAGGTCCCCATCACTGGAGAATTTCAAGCAGAGGATATTTTATCAGGAGGATTCTTATTTATTCATGGGGCCAACTAAGATGGCCTTAGGTACCTCTATTGCAAAGACTTCATGAATGCGTAATATTAACCATGAAACTGCCAAGAGGACACAGAGACAGAGAGGAACAGAGAGAAGAAAAAAAGAAAGACAAAGAGAGGGAATCAGAGATAGAGAGAGACCGGCAGTGAAAAAGAAAGACACAGACAACCAGAGGTGGAAAAAGACAGAAAGAGATAGAAACCCAGAAACAGAGACAGACATAGAAAAGAAAAGAGAGAGAGGGAGACAGACAGACAGACAGAGAGACAGAGACAGACAGAGACAGACAGAGACAGAGAGAGACAGAGAGACAGAGAAAAGAAAGATCTGCATTCAAACTCCTGGTGCAGCATAAAATCAAATAGTGAGAAACATATCAGAGTGGGAAGCAAATTGGCCACGAAGCCAGGAGGCACTGGATGGATTCCAGTACTGCTTCTGACCTCCAAGCCATGGGATGAGGACAGAACAGATGAAAACATGGGCTACCTATCCCAAGCATACCCTGCCATGAGGGTGGAGGGGTGAGGGAAAGATGAGAAAGGAATCCCAAGGGGGTGGTCTTGCCTCCAGGGCAGAATTTCCTCATTGAGGGGCTGCCTTTTAAACACAGTGGTGAAATTGACATGGTGTTGGTATGAAGTACACAAATCACAAAGAATTCACCTTGAAATGCTAACATTCTCAAGCACAGAATGTACCTTCTCTGTTTCATCATTTAATTTATTCTGAAGATTGTATCTTCGTAGTTGTACCACGTTGTACTTGATTCTTGTTCTGGGAATTTTTCAATTATGTTCATTCAAAAAATTAAAATTCAGATCCAGACCTAGGCTCCTAAAACTTCCTCTAACGCGTCAAAAATGTGATCACTGAGTCTGGGAGTGCATACAAGATAGAATGTTGGACAGAATAGACAACCACTGAAATCCTGCCTTTAAAACTCAGACATTGTCATTTCAAATCGGCCTCAACCTTTATGTGATGGGTCAGAGATTTAGAGCTGGGAAAGGCTTGAGAGAACATCTAGGGCAAGCCTTCCCTGGTTCATGTTACAGATAAAGAAACTGAGGTCCCAAGGGACTAAGTGATATCCATAGCATCTTATCAAGCTAGGTGGAGGACCACGACAAAGCATGAACAGAAAAGATATAAAAGCAATGGTGCCCTCACCCTCTACTTGGACCAGTTAGTAAAAGAATCACAGGTTTTGAGCTGGAAGGGACCTCATAGCTCATTTAGTCCAATGTCCTCATTTAATAGCTGAGGAAACTGAGCCCCAGAGAGGGAAGTGGTAAGTCCAAAGTCAAAGGCAGTGAAGTGTAGAGACAGGTTCTCTTGCTGTGGTGTATGCCTATAACACCCAGCTATTCATGAATGGATGGATGGATGGTTGGTTGGACGGATAGATGGATTAAGTATTTAATAAGTACTTGCTATGTGCAAAGCACTATGGAGATACAGACAGAGAAGACAGACCCCACTCTCGAGAAGCTCATATTTTAATGGGGTAAGATGACCCCCAGGTCATCCAGCTGCCAGTCAGATGGAAAAGCTCCATCCGATAGCGGTCATCCATTAGTGGCAATGACTTTGGAGACAAGAACTTTTTTGTCTTGAGTCTTCAGTAGATGTAGCTGTAGCACCTGTGGGAGCAGTTGCCAGGTTGCATTGCCACAGGGGCTGCTTCCCATAATGATGGCTATAGGAACTAAGCTGGAAGTCTTGCTATTCCCAAGGCTCTTGGGCTCAAGGTCCTGGGCTTTCTCCAACAGGATCTGAAAGGATATATGGTGAAGGTGGTTCGAGCTACGTGGCACATGTTTCCTTCTATCTCTCTCTCTCTGGATGCGGGGGTGGTGGTGTGGAGGAGGGTGGCTTGCAGATGCAGCTGGCTGGTCCACATGCTCTGTGAGTGGCTCTTGGTTGGCATTGTTGGGGTGGCCAACTCCTTCTCATGTGATAGTTCTGCAGGCTGTGTGATCTGAGGAATACTGCCTGTCTACCCATCAATAGGAATTGGTCAGCAGCTATTGATGCTTTTTCTGGTGAGGAAGGTGGGCTCCTTCTTCATGATGATTTCTCCCCTCAGTGATGGCCACGGTGGCTGGGATGGAAACGAGTCTGGGGGCTTAGGGGACGCTGCTACTCCCAAGGCTCTTGGATTCAGGGTCTTAGGCTGTCTCTGTCAGGTTCTGAGGGAAGATAATGGTCAAGGTGGTGGTATTTTTACTTGCTTGTTGTATGGTGCCTCCCATTTTCTACCCAGGGGGCCTTGCTGTTTAGTTAGGCTGGCTTGCCATAATGCCTACCCTCCCAGTGGCCAGAGCTCTGACAGGTGAACTTTTGCTTCCTCTTGCCAGGGCCCCGGCCCCCATGGCATGTTCTGACCATCTCCACACCACGCTGTCTGGTGGTTTCTCACTTTTTTTTAGTTCTCCTTTTTGTGCCATGTTTTCCCATTAGAATTTAAGCAGAGGCTGTCCTGTTTGCTTTATTTGTACCTCTAGCATGCCCTGCATGTGGCACATGCTTGGTTAATTCCTTATCTAACCTGTCTAAGCATCTGCGTGTGGGTCTAACCACCTATGTATTTATCTATATCCATAGGTATGTGTGCATGTATCCAAGTATCTGTCTATCCATCTATGGTATCTAGCTGTCTATATATGTATGTATATATCTGTCTACCTACCCACCTATCATATAACCTCCTTCTTTCTTGTTCCTTCTTTGCTATTTGTCTTTGTGGTTTCCATTGTCTCTGAGACAGGGATGTTATCAAAATTTTTGCCCTCAGGGAAGACATTCCTCTGTGTAGGAGGAATGTTTTAAAGCCCTGGTCTCATGACTATGGTTGGAATAGGAAGATTTCTGCTCTGTGCTAGAAGGAAATTGGTGGAGCGTGATACATAAGACTCCTAAGCTGTCAGAACAGATGAAACAGTCTAATAGGATTTCACAATACCCAATATTTATTTCATGACCTGTGGCTCAGTGATTCTGGGTCATAAGGCTTATTCTTCTGCATCCTTAAAAGTACAATCCAGCCATTAGGCAATGGAGTCATTCCATCAATATACATTTATTAAGCACTCGCTGTGAAAGTGGAGTTTTAACCAATCACAGAATAGGATTTCTCTATATGATTATTAAGGCTATTGTTTCTGACAAAGAGGAAGTTCTCAGACAGTGGGCATCTTCCTTTTCTGCTTCCTTTGTTTGATGCACCAAACCCTTCTAAGTGCCAAAGGGGGCTAAGTTCAATTGAACAAACATTTATTTGGCACCTCCTGCAGAGCTAAGCCTAGGATCCTAACCCTGAGCCTCCAGAGATGCTCTACGCTACACCAGTTTCTTCTGGATGCCTCTGACACATATAGAACAGCTCATGCCACCCTTCTGAATCTTGCCTTTTTACATTCTTGCAAATCTCTTCTAAGTTGTAACCTGGCCTTCTCTTTTCTGGGCAAAATAACCCCAGTTCCCCAAGACTTTCCTTCTACATAGCCAAGACTCACTTTTACATTAACTTAAATCTATAACCTTCTAGCCGATGTAGTGGAGCCCCAAAATTCTGTGTATGTGCAGACAATAGAGGGTGGCCCCATGTCTAACTAAGCTTGGTTAATGGTGCTTAATAAAAGTTTACTGAATCAATAGTTATTTTTTAAAAATAGACATTTATGTGGGGTTTGTGATGAGGTAATGGGGGTAAAAGCAAACCATAAATATCTGCCATCATATTATCTCACTGGAGCCTCATGATCACCATGTGAACAACCAGTCAGCCAACAAACAGCCCGGTCCTAAGTCCTGAGGATGCAAAGAGAGGCACAAGAAACAGTCGCTGCCCTCAAGAGGCTCACACTCTAATGGGGGAGCAAATGCAAACAACTATGTGCAAACAAGATAAAGGCAGGATAAAGTGGAGCTGATCCACAGAGGGAAGACAGTGGCATTAAGGGGAGGGACAAAGCTTCTTCCATAAGCTATCCTCACTGTGCGGATGGGACCATGGACATTGTTAAGCCGAATTCATAGAAGCTCAGAGGAGTAAGTTCCCTCCGTAGGATCTTGTGGCTAGTGAGCTCAGAGCTGGGATTCGAACCTTACATTTCTCATCATCCCACACTGGGCTTGGGGTTTCCTCCTCCATCACTCTAGCCATCAGTCAATGCTGCCTCACCCATGTTCATAGAATGCCAATGCAATTACTGCACAAGAAAGGGACATCCTACTTGCTAACATCCACCTTGTCCAATAGAAATTTCAGAAATGAGCATGTATCTACATAGTCTGCTGTGATGTGACCCCACAACCCAAATGCTATAGGTTCTTGGAGTGACATAACTCACTACCACACATACCCCCATGTCAAATGACTGGTCCTGCCCTTTCCCATGGAACAGAATTGCAAAGTGGGTACCCAATGATGGGCTAATGTCTCAACGGATTGTGGCCCATGAAAGTGCTTTGCCACAAGCGACAGTAAATGTGAAACATTCAGAGAATCAGAAGAAGAGTATATGATTCTACTTGTAACACTACCGATGTGACAGCAGCTAAGTCACCACTTCTTTGACCCTCAATTTCCTCATCTATGAAAGAGTGGGTTGGATTATGAGGTCTTTGAGTTCCCATCCAGGTCTAGATCGATGATACCCCGTCCTGTGAGCCTGAAGCTAGCTCTGGGTACTAGTGTTGGAAATGCCATTATACCTTCCCCGTTGTCTCTGCTCCCAAGTTCTCTCTGCCTGGAATGTCCCTTCTTTGTCCTCTCCAAGCACCACCCCCAAATTTCATGAAGTCTTCCCTTTGAAAATATCTTCAATTGGTCCTTTGTGTGTCTTGTTTATGCAAAGTAGTTTACATGTTTTCTACTCTATTAGACTGGGAGTTCCTTGAGGGCAGGAACTATCTTTTGCCTTTCTGTGTATTTCCAGGACTTAGCTCTGTGCCTGGTACATGTAAGTGCTTAATAAATACTGGTTGACTGCTTGACTTCTCTAGACGCCGCAGCTAGAAGTAATCTCTCTCTCCTCAATGCCCTTTTAGAATTTGATTCCTATCTTTCCTGTACACTTATGAACCCTTACTGGATTCACAGAATGGATTCTGATCTGTGCATAAAAATTATGCCTACCCCCAACACACCCCCCATAATATCCCTGACAAGTGGTCCAACTGCCTCCCCATGAAGCTGTACAGAAGCTTCTCAGCACCATGGACCAAGTGCTTTACCAGTGCCAGAGGCAGGGCTAGATCTCCTTCCTGATGATTAACTACTGGGTGGAGGACACCCACGTGGGTGGTCCAGCCACCCTGGATGCTGCTGACTTGGTGTTTTGGCAGTACTGAGAGGTGGCGGTGCTAACGTACCAAGGCTACCTCCTGGAGCTGTTCGTGGCCCAGTACTAGGAAAACTCGAGCAACCCCGGCAAGGGCGCCAAATGCCCATCCACTATGACTGCAAGGAAAGGAACTTTGTCACCATCTCCTCAGATCCCTCTAATGGTTGGAGCAGCCTATGCAGCCAAGAGGGCCAATTCCAACCAGGCTATGATCTGCTACTTTGGGGAGGGCGCTGCCAGCAAGGGTGATGCCAATGTCTGCTTCAACTTTGCTGCCACCTTGGAGTGCCCTGTCATCTTCTGCTGCTGCAACAATAGTTATGCTGTCTTCGCTCCCACCTCAGAGCAGTATTGGGGTGATGACATTGCAGCCCGAGGCCCTGGCTACAACATCATGTCCACCCAAGTGGACAGTGATGATGCATTTGCAGCATACAATGCCATCTGAAAGGCCCGGCAGCACGTAGTGGCCAAGAACTAGCCCTTCCTCATTGAGGCCGTGACCTACAGGATCGGCCACCACAGCATGAGTGATGACAGCTCAGCCTATCATTCTGTAGAGGAGGTGAATTACTGGAACAAACAAGACCACCTTATCCCCCAGCTGTACCACTACATGGGGGGTGGGGGATGAGGAGCAGAAGATCTAGATAAGGCAATCCAGAAAGAAGCTGACAGAGTCCTTCAAAGAAGCCAAATGAAAGATGAAGCCCCCACTTGGCCTCATCTTCTCAGAAATGTACCAAGAGAGCCAGCCCAGCTCCAGAAGCAGCAGGAAGCTCTAATGCGCCATCTGCAGACCTATGGGGAACACTACCCATTGGACCATTTTGAGCAGTGAGAGGGCCAGGGGCCAGGGCCCAGACCCAGCAATGCAGTGAGGGTGTGCCCCTGGGCTCGCCTTCCCTCCTTCCTGCAACCAGTAAATCTTGAGGAAGCTGACCATTTCAGAGACTTTGATAGGAGAGGAGGTGGGGGATGGGGGCAAAGCAGAAGCTGTTCCCTGTCTGTCTGAATCCTCCAAACAGACAGACAGAACTCCCCCCACCATCAGCACACCTTAGAAATCCTTCCCTCTTACCTGGTGGTCACTGAACCTGGGAAGGTAGAGTCAGGAGGGGGACAGGACAGTGATCTCTAGCACCTCTTGTCTGGGACAGTGCCTTTTCTCCAAGGTAAGGCTGCTGGTCCCTTAACCCCCAGCCAAAAAGCACTCAGGGTTCCTGGTGGGTCTCCCAGACCAGAAAACAAATGGATTTGTACTAAAGTGTGTCGGGGCTGGGAGGGGTCAGAAATGGGCACTCTGATGGCTGGGAGCCAAAGATTTCTTTGCCTTTGGAAACATAAAATAAAATAAATATGGTGATTCCACAGTGCTGAGAGCCCTCCCTTCACTGTCCTAGAGCACAGGTTTGTACAATTTACACACTCCCACCCCACTGCCCAACTGTCCTTCCTAGGCGACATACAGAACCACGCCATTGCTTTGATTTAGTAGCTTTGGTAGCTCTCCATCACCTCTAAGGCAAAGGATAAACTCTTCTATTTGGCTTCAAAACCCACTGACAGCAGTGTGGGACAATGGACAAGGAAGAACCAGGTTCAAATCCCACCTCAGACACGGATCTTCTTGACTCCCAGACCTGAACTTTAACTACTGCACCACCCAGTCCCCTCCTCTGATGATCCAGATAAACTGTTCAGCAAATATTGTAGTGTTCTACACTACACTACACAGGGATGTGGATGTGGATGTGGATGATGGCAACCTAACTAATCGTCATCACATCCCTTCAATTCTGGGGAGTCGAGTTAGCAACATTTTTGCTCATGGTCCAGAGATCAATCATTTTGAATAACTGCTTAAACAGAGAAGCCCAATGGAAGGGCCAGGGTTGTAGGATCACCAGCTTAGACCTCGAAGGGACACAGAGGTCATCTCATGATGACCCTCTCTGCACATGGAATACTCAAAATGCCAACAATACCAAAGGACATGCTATGTTGCTAAGAGGCAGTCATCTCTGAGCAACACGGACTTTACTCCCTGTGAAATCAAAAACAGAGATAAGGTGAGGTGACTTACCAAGGCCTCGCCATTAATCTCTTTGGCACATAGTAGGTGGTTAATAAATGTTTATGGATCTATTGCCCAAGGCCAACCAGGAATTCAAACTGCAGTTTTCTGAATCTACATCCAACTCTCTTTAGAATCTGGGTTTAAATCCTGACTCTGCTAAGTCCTATCTATATGACCTTGGGCACCTCTTGGGTTCACAGTTTCTTGATAACAATAGGTTTGGTGCCCTTTAAGGTCCATACCAACTCAATCTATGATCTTAAGTGAAACAACCTCGGGCATCGAGACTCCCTCTGAAAAACTTCAAAGCACCTGTGAAGAGGCCATTTTGGCTTCCACATGGCGTTGATGAGTAAACTTGTAGTTATTAACCAAAGGTGAAATAGTTTAGCAAGAATGAAACCCTCAACTCCTCTAAAGGTCAACTTTTCTCCATGTTTGAGACAAAGCAACGATCCTCCATCAGATTTCCAGCAATCACAAAGTTCCTACAGGTGGAGTGAGTAAATCTTTCAGATAATTCCAATGGATAAGAAGCCTGTGTTTTTTGTTCATCTCCTGTGGGCAAATCTTTCCTCCTTCGAGAAAAATCATTTGGTCTGTGTTGGGTTGTGATTCCAACATGGAGCGTGTGCGAAGCTCAAGATTGTTGGCATCTTTTAATAATATAACATACTCTCTTGTATTGTCAGAATATCAATTATTCAGTATATCCAGACTCAGTGAGATCAGTGTGTCAGGTGGCATACAAAGCTTCCCTGCTGCGTTATTAATGTGGACTGTTGGCAGACACACCATGCTGAAAGCAGCTTTCTCTAAAATGATTCCCCATACAGCCAGGATGGTGTTAAAAAAAAAAAAGCACAGCAACCTTTGAGCAGCCAAATTCTGCTGTTAATGTCCTTGGTTTAAAAACCTTTCAAAAGGTTTTTCAAACTTTTCAAAGGACTTTTAAAACCAACAATGTACGATGGGCTGAATACATAAAGCCACACTGTAGATGCCAAAATTCAAATCCATAAATTTAATAGATATTCATTAAGTGTCTGGTGTGAGCCAGGCACTACACTAGACACTGGGGATCTTACCATTGAGACTGAGGTTCAGCTCTCTCCCTTAATTTATACTCATATTCCTCTCTAGCTAACCCCTGGACTCTTTGTGACTGAGGCAAAATTCAGGTTGTTTGATGTGTTTGCATAAATGAGTGAGCAGCATACATTCCAGTGGCTGTGAATGGACAGACTCAGGGAGGGATATTGGAGAAGAAGCTTCAGTGGAACTTCCCTCGACCCCTGATGAAATGGGTCCCAGTGCTGTAGTCAGGACGTGGCTCTGGCTCAGAGATGCCTGGAGGGTTGGTGGCTGTTCTTTTGACTCTGGTCTTGGTTCAGGCCTAACTTCTTTTTTGCCTTTGGCCAGTTCAAATCTAACATGTGCAAAGAGAAATGGTTGGATTAGATGACCTTTATGCTCCTTCCCAGCCCTAAACATATGATCCTAGGACTGAATGAAAGAGATTTTTTTTAAAGTAGCGAATTATATCAAGGATGATAACAAGACAGATATTACTTGTCAAAATCCGTGGGGTGCTGCCAGTGAAGCACTCATAAACAAATTTGTGCCTTTCAAGGCCAATGTGAATAAGAAAGAGAAGGTTAGTGAACTGAATCTAATCCTTTGCAATAAAGAACTTAAAAAGGTAAGAAACCAATAAAAACCAGAAGAGACATTCCTGAGATCAGAGCACAGACACAGAAGAGAAAAGAATGGGAGCCATCAATAAACCAAGAACGGTTTTTTAAGAGAATCGTTAAGTTGCTAAACAATTAACAAGTCTAATCACAAAAGAAGAGCCCAAGCCCGGAGCGCCAAAATTGGAAACGAGAAGGAAGGGCGACGTCAATCAAGAAAATGATCCGAGATTATTACTGCCCCCAGCTATGTGCTAGTCCATTTGGGAATCCGAAAAAAATGACTACCTTGCTGCCTGAACTAACAAAACCGAATGGGAACAATGAAATAAACCCAAGGCAAGAGGTGAAGTCTGACCTGGCATGAAAGAGCTGCCTTGAAAAAAGCCATGGTGCTAAACAGATTCATGGTTGGAGTCAACTAATAAATCAATCCGATATCATACAGTTCGTTTCAAAGCAGAAAAATCAAAGAGGGTCTCGGTGCATTCTGTGGGACAAATTTGGTGATGACCTCAAACTGAATGGGAACAAAAGTTGGAAAGAAAATCATATTGGTGCAAAGAATCATATGGATGTAAAAATTCCAAATAAGATAAACACAAATAAAAGAAAAATCCATCATGATGATTTACACAACAAATGAAAGAGTCGTTTGATTTGAGGGAAATGATCGATAGCATAGGTCTTATCAATAACATAAAAAAGAAAAATGGCAAGATCTTATTATTACATGCAGAGAAAGCTTCCAATAAAATATAGCGTTCAATTATGGCAAAACTATTTACAAAGATAGATATAGAAACATCTCCAGAGAATATGATTAAAAGTCATATATCAATTCACTAATTCATATTATATACAGTGGAGAAACACTAAAAGGATTCTAATTTTAAAAGAGAGGTTAGAAGAGGTTGTCTATTCTCTCCACTATCTCTTAAGATATTTTTAGAGATCTTAGGAAGATTAATAAGACCAGAGAAAGGGGCATAGGAATCAGCAATGGAGAAAACAAGATGCTTAGAAAACCATCGAGAGTCAACAATCAAAAAACCAAAGCCCCAAGTAACTAAGACCAAGATCCAAACCCCTGATGGTGGTAACAGGTGACCTTAGTGAAGTAACAAGCTCCAAGAGAAACTCATAAAAATGATGTGCACTTCCATTCACTAACATCCAGAACTAAGAGAAACAGAAAAAAAGAAATATCCTCTGCGATACTGACTAAGCACATCACGTATTTGGGCCTTAACTTATCTAGAAATACAAGACCTTCCCTTCCCACTACCAGAGTGTCAAAATATTTTGAAAACACTCTGTTTCCCAGAGCTAAGGCCCAACAAGCAGGCTGTGCCCTGAGCTTGGCGTAACAACAATCCTTTGCACTCTGGATGATCTTACCCTCTGGCAAAGTGTATTGCTTTGACCAGCACCAGGTGTTCACTGCCCCCCTATTTCCCAGAGACCTGAAAGCCAACATTCTGCATCCTAAAAGCATCCATCACACCTCTTGCCATGCTCACAATCCTTGTTTCTTGTAACTGTTAAGTGAACTGAACCTGTTCCCACCATGTCAACTCTGGTTTTGTACCCCGCTGTGAGACAATCAACTTGGAGACTGTTCCTACAGGAGCCAGGAATGTCTGCATTATCCACACATGAGCCTGTCATGGGAAACTGCTACTCAAAGCCTAAGAATGATTATGTCATGGTCCAAACTCACCCTTGATTGAGCTCACCTTTCTTTGTGAGGAAAACTCTACGACCCCTCCCTTGACCTGGTTCTGGTAAGGACATCTTATGCATGCCTTCATTCTCTGTGTGCATCTGTAAATTTGCTGCTATGTGCCTTTGTTTTTTTTTTCTGCACACCTCAAAGTCATGTGTCTCCCTTAACCAACTGTTCCTGCCTGCTCTGTGTGGCATAGCCTCCAGGCCTCTGAAGACCAGGAGGCTCTTACCTGCCTATGTTCTGGCTTCAGCTGCCTGCAGGCTAAGAAAATGTTTGGTTAGTTCCATGAATGGCACACCTTTGTAATTTGGTGTCTCTCTGTTCCTCTTGTCTGTGCATGCCTCTGATTTTTTTTTCTGCCCATCTTAGACTCTATGTGTCCCAAATCAACTGGGTAAAATTAGATTTGCATGCTTCATTGTTTATATGCATCTTCTCATTTTGTCTTTGTAAGATGCAGAATGTCTATGTCATGTTTGTGCTGTGGGCTGGATTGTTACCTTGAAGGATTTAAATTGCAGACAGCTAGGGGAAAAAAAAAACTTCTAAGGGCTGCAGCCAGAAAAGAAAACTCTGGGAAAGATTAATGAATGTCTTAGCTGAAGTAGTTGTCCCAGTAAGCAGGACTAGCTCCACCTTAGGCTTTCAGCAGGAGATTAGGTTATTAGAAAAGAGAAAAACCTGTAAGATACTCTTTTTTCCTGCCACTTCAACACTCGCCAAATTGGAATTACAGAAATAAAGATAGTCAAAGTTGTAGAACTGCTAAAAACATCTTAGCATACTCTGGAGGTTCAGAAATTAATCATTAAGGATTTTGGCAATTGGATATTTTAAGATTGCAGGAGAGAACTCCTGAGGCTTTCGAATAATTACAGGAACTCACTCCCTTTTGAAATATCTTAGTAAGTTTGGGGTGCCACTCTGTAGGATTTGTTTTAAGGAACAATAAGATTTAAATCTTATAATTTTTTTAAGTTTTTGAAAAGCAATTGGCAAGATTAATAGCTTCATTGTTCTAGGGCAGTGAAGGAAGGCAGGTAATTTGTAAGTAACCCAGAGTGAAGAAAAAAATAGGTAAATGGTTTGCCCTTTAGAGCAACCTCTTGTTAATCCCTCCCTGACATTTCAGTTTTTATCCTATTTTGTTAAAAATCTTCATCTGCCCACCTCTAAACAAATTCAGCTGACTATTTCTGATAGGCAACATTCTGACACTGAGTTTGACTGTAGGTAGCAGAAGAGGCTGAAACTAGTCCCCGAGTCCCTTCTGCACATTAGGAAAGAAATATATAGTCCTTTTAATCAAGATATAGAAGGTAGGAGCCTATTTTTACTGTAATAAACCTGGTCACTGGGAAACAGAATGTAGAATAAAGGCTGAAAAAAGGGAAAGTACCCAGAAAGTACTGAAGGATCCCCCTCGCACCCCCAGTCACTCAGCACCTTTCTCCTAGGGTAATTGTGAGGGTCAAATGAGATGTTTGTAAAGCACTTAGTAGAGCGCCTGGCATGTAATACACACTATATAAATGCTAGCTATCATTTCTCATTAACTCTGGCAACAGGACTGGCCAAAGCCCGGCCCATTTTGTTGGCACATGTGTACTGGGAGTTATTTGGACAGTGCCCAGTAGAGGTGAAATGTAAAGTGTCTAATTGCCCATTCTTTAAGCTGTTTGTGTCCCAGTGGATTTTAACTCTTCCATCACAGAGTGTTGATAATAGTTACAAGATGTTTCATAGTTATGCGACCTGAGACAAGTCACTTAATCTCTTGGCCTGTTTCCTCCTTTGAAAATTGGGGGTGACAATAACACTTACCTTACAGGGTCGAGGATTAAATGAGATAATATTTATAAAGCATTTTGCTATTGTTGTTGAGTCATTTCAGTTTTGTCCAATTCTCCATGACCTCATTTTCTTGGCAAAAATACTAGAGCGGTTTGCATTTCCTTCTCTAGCTCATATTACAGATGAGGAAACTGAGGCAAACAGCTTAAGTGACTTGCCCAAGGTCACACAGATAGCAAGTGACTGAGGCTGGATTTGAACTCAGGTTATCCCGACTGCAGGGTCAGCATTCCATCCACTGAACCATCTAGCTGCCCTATCAAGGACTTTGCAAACCTTAAAATCCTAGATGAATGTTAGCTACAAATTACCTGACCCACTGCATTGGTAACTGAGGTGGGGCTCCAGGTGGGGCCAGTGAAGGGAGGTCTGATTATATCTTCGCTCCAAAGTAGGCCCCCCAAACCCCTAGCTACTAGGTGCTAAGCCGATGTGGGGATGAAGCCCCCAGAGTGCTAAGGCGAGTTGCTACGACCAGAGCCAATAGCGAGAGCTTAAGTTCTGGTTGCAGTTTGATGACGGCTAAAGAGTGCATAAGAAGAGAAAACAGAACCATTTGCTTAGGGCTCTCACTCTTGGCATAGTGCTGATGTGGAGACTCTGGGCAGCTGTAGTTAAGAGCCCTTCAGCTTTCAAACCCGGATGTTCGGACTTTGTTAAACTCTGGTAACTATGAATCAAGATTTGAATCAGGTAAGATCTGTCTGTTTATGTTTATAATTTGTTTGTGTTCGCTCTGAAGCTCAAGGTGCTGGCTTTTCCCCCTGAACTAAGCAAATGATATTTGTATGTTGGATTAAAGTAAGCTTGTTAACCCCTTAACATTGCTTTCCTTAGTAAAGCAGATCAAAAGAACCTGGGCTGGCAGCATTCTCATTGTTGGGCTTGTGTTGGTCTTTCACCCCCACAGCTGCTGCCAGCCAAATTGTTGAAACATCCACATCCAATTTATGTTATATGCTACATATCGGTGCTATCCTGACCCCTTATGGGAAGACACTAGACATGAATCATAGGGAACATCATTCCTGGGGTGCTGAAATAGGGAACATAATGAGTCAATGAACACGAAAAAAGGCCATCTCCTCTCCCTAGAGATCAGCTTTCCCGGGACAGATCCCAGTCTAAAATGCCTGACTAGGTACAGAACTAGGAGCAACAGTCTACTCCAGGCCATGGAGGTCCAGCCAAGTAGGTCTCTCAAGGCTGGAATTCAGAATTCCCTTGTGGAAGCTTGGGTACTCACGTGCAGTAACCCCAAACAAATGCATTAGACCCAGACCATAACTGGAGTTTTAAATACCCACCAGACACATTGGATTAGAACTCAAAAGGTCTCTGTTTAGGTCCTGGTTCAGTCATTTAACAAGTTATAGAGGTGAGGTTGTAAAGCATCTTCGCATTGATAAGGAAATTGAAGACCAAGAGAGATTTGTGACTTCCCCAAAGTCTCACTGGTATTAAGGGTGACTAGGACCTGACTCCAGGGCTTCCAACACCCAATCTAGTGCTTTTCAGTGCTCCACACCCCCAAGCACCTCAAACTGATATTTTCCAAAGCAGCCTTGTCCCTTCCCCAATTGTGTCCCCCATTTCTGTTCATAGTACCACCATGGTTTTAGTTACCCCATATGCTGAGGCTCAAAATCAACTTTGACTCTTCTCTTTCCCTCCTTCCTTCCCCATCCATCATTCACCAACTCCAAATAGTCTACTTCTAAAGCATCTGAAAGCAAAGGATTTGCTGCCAACCAATGAGGCTTAGAATCTCGGCACTGCTGCTTATGGCCCAGGGATCTTGATCAAACCCCTCCCCTCTGTGGCCCTCCATTTTCTCTTTAGTAAAATGAGCATTTGATTAGATTCCGTCCAAGGTCCTTTCCACCTTTGTGTCAAAAATTCTATCAATGACTCCTGCTTCTTATTCCTCTCACCAATGAATCTAGTCAAGGCTTGCATCACATGAGGGGGCAGGGGGAGAAGAGGGGATTTATTTCCACCCACCTATATTGGCCATAGTGTCTAGAAGCAGAGATAGAGGAATCATTCTCTTGGTTTAAGAGATTGCTGGTTTGTTAGTTTGAGAAAGTTCAAGAAACAATTGAGAGAGCAGAGAAACATACTCTAAAAAGACACACATATAGAAGAATAGTCATTCAAGGGAGAAGGAACTTCAAGAGTGGGGCCTCTAGCAGCAGAGAAGAGAGCCAGCTAAGAACTCAAGAGAGAGCTAGGCTCTAATAACAAAGAACAGTTCTGTGGAAAGGACCAGACCTGAGAATACAACTGAGCAACCCGCCCAAAAGAGTACTCGAGGGGACCTACGTGAGGTCTCTCTAGAGAAAGGAAGGTTGTGTAGACCCCGATGTGCCCAAATTGTGAGATGCTTTTCCATATGGTACTTATGCGCCTGACTACCATCATACTCAAAAAGGTTCGTGACCATTCTTTTTTCATGACATCTGTGTGTGTTTACACAAGATTGCACTGCAGGCTTGTGGGGAAAGACTTCTGTAGCCTCTGCTTTTACTATTCAATCTTAGTAAATTCCTTCACTGAGAGCTAACACAAGCTGACCATTCACGGAAAGCAGGCTGGTGGGGGCTAGTGAGCTGTATAGTTCAACCACAGGGTTACCCCAAGAGTCTGAGGGAGCAGCCACCCTCCAGGGACCAAACCCTCATGCGTAAATGCCAAGTTGGAAGGAGTAGCCTCTGAAAAAAACAAAAGTCCAAGAAAGTCTCCTCTAGGTGGTCAAATGGTATGTACCATCCTTCGGCCCCCAGGGTATCTAAGAAATACACATGCTTCTCACTGAGTCTTCTAAGAAAGGCTCCATTTTAGGACCACCTGACTATATATACCTAATCTAAACACATAGGCCACAAGAGAGAATGGGCAATTTCAGATTCCATTTTCTTGCAAGTGACCTAAAAGGCACTTCTGCACCCTATAGAATTATATTATTTTCCCAAGCTACACGGATAGGTCAATTACCCTGTTTTCCTTCTGAAAGATATCGTTCAGAACAGTATCATTTTTTCAGAAAAGAACTGAAATGCTGTCTCTAGAGATTAGAAAAGCCTGGGAGGGAGAGGTAGAGGGAAAGAGGGAGAACAGGGGAGAGAGAGAGAGAGAGAGAGAGAGAGAGAGAGAGAGAGAGAGAGAGAGAGAGAGAGAGAGAGAGAAGGGAGAGAAAAGAAGAAGAAGGAAGAGGAGGAGGAGAAAGAGGAGGGGGAGGAGGAGGGGAATGGGAGGGAAAGAAAGAGAAAGAGAGAAGGATGAAGGAAGGGATAAAGAGGAGAGAGAATCTGCTTAGTTTCTTCTTGTTGCTTAGATTCATTCATTCAACTACTGAACAAACATTTATTAAGCACTTGCTGTGTGCTGGCAATATTCTGTGCCAGGTTCTTAAGGTTTGATGCCAAAAAGAAAGCAGTCGCTCATTCGAGGAGTTTCCACTCTACTAGGGAAACAACAGGGGCCCAGAAAAGTAAATGCAAAGAATACCCAAAGCCATGGGGGTGGGGCTGAATACTAGCCATCGGGGAAATCAGGATAAACTTCCTGCAGGAGGTGGCTCTAAAGCTCAGCTTTGAAGGAAACTCAACATTCTCCAAAGAAGGGAGAAAAAAGGACATTCCAGACATGGGGCATAGCCTGGGCAAAGGCAAAAAGGTGGGAGGCAAAACGTCATGAACAGAGGAGAATGATAGGCCAATAATTTTAAACTCATTACTAAGCTTGTTACCTGCAGGAGACACAGCAAAAAGGGAAGCCATGGTTCCTGTCCTCAGGGGGATCTCGGTTTAAAAAAGAAGAGCCGAACATATATGGCACTGTCTTCTTTCATGGTGAGGACTCTATACATGTTGTCAAGATTAACACAATTTAGAGACTAGGTTTTAATGCACAGAATCATCACATTTCCAAGTTGGAAGGGACCTTAGCAACCACAGAATCCACCCCACCCCACACCCCACACCCCCAAGATTCACACCCTACAACCATGCCTTATGACTGGAAGAGAACGTCTGGGATTTCTAGCTCGAATCTGGAAAGTTCTTTAGAGTTACGTTAGAGCCAACTTATCCTCCCATTTCACAGGAGTGGAAACAAAGGCCGGCACAGGTGAAATGACTTGCCCCAGTCATACAAAGAGCAGAGGCAAGATGTGAACCAATATCCTCCAACTCCAAAATCAGGAGGTACTCCACAGTGCCTGACACACAGTAGGCACTTAATAAATGCTTGTTGACTGACTGAATCCATGTTACCTCTGTCTGCATTCAATACCAGGCGTTCATGAGGTAAGACTCAAAATTTAGAGACTGGATTGTTTGGCAAACATGCCAGCCTTTGGCCACCCCCATTAGTCAGGTCCCTTCAAAGAGGCCCCACGGCTTTGGTGATGGACACCTAATGAGCCCTGCCCCCTCCATTCCACCTCTTCCATTAGAACACACCTTTGTCCTCAGCCCTAGGTATGTCTGTCACTCGTGGTCAGTAACTTCCAAACTCTCATCGCCTGCCACCTAACACACCCCTGCTTCCCTTCACTCTCCAAGCCTTCTACAATCTGGTTCCAGCCTCCCTATCTAGCTCCTGGAGGCTTTAAATTAAAGATTCCCAGGGAAGATAAATGCACTGCAAGTCAGAAGGGGGTAAAGAGGGGTGGTTCTGTTCACACTCAGTTCTGACTAATTGATTCAATCAAGTAATGTTTTGTTACCTGACAAAGGATTAACAAGTGGAATCCAATCCTTGAAATAAACCTTGTTCAGTCATTTCAATGGCGTCCAACTCTTCCTGACCCCATTTGGGGTTTTCTTGGCAGAGACACTGGAGTGGTTTGTCATTTCCTTCTTCAGCTCATTTTGTAGACGAGGAAACTGAGGCAAAGAGGGTGAAGTGCCTTGCCCAGGATTACCCAGCTGGTGTCTGAAACAAGATTTGAACTAGGGAAGATGAGGCTTTTTTAGTCCAGGGCCAGCATTCTATCCACTGTGACACCTAGCGCCCCGCCCTAATCATGGGCCATTTTATATAGTTCTTTAACCATTTCCTTTTCACAGGAGCAGACTCCATCCCTCCCACTGGATTATAAAGGCCCCAATGGGTAGTATTTCTTGTATTTCACACCCACCAGTCCTGAAGGCATAAGTATGTCTAAGCTGAGTTAAACGGGCCACTTGCGTCCCTTGTCCAGCCAGGCGTCTCACACTTGTGTATCCTTGGTTTCAAAGAGAACTGGGAACTAGAGTCAGGATGAAACTAGAAAAAGCATGATCTAGATTGGAAGAGAACTCATTAGAACCTTCCTCCGTCCCTGCGCCTGCCAAGGAATCTCCTCCACTATTTCCCCAACAGCTCATGGCCTACTGGAGGTGAATGAGGTGAGACCTTCCAAGAATCAGTGAAGTCAATAAGCATTTGTTAAGCAATAGGGACTGAGATACAAAGGACAAAATGACCCAGCCCCTGCCTTCCAGGAAGCTGCCTTCTACCAGAAGAAAACACGCGCATTGTGCAAGTATCTATGGAGTCTTTAGAATGGAATTTCAGGCCATCGTCCTGTCTCGTGCCTGGACTTCCAGCTCTTTTTCCTCCAAAAAAGGACCAGAGGTGGGGGGGGAGGGAGAGGCAGAGCTCACTAGGTCATTCGTTAAATCTATCCTTCCTCTGTGAGAATGTTTTTTCCTCCTTTTAAAACATGTTTCCTTCCCCCAAAGAGGCTGAAAAAGCCATCCAAAGTTTGACCCAATGGCATGACGCCCAGTGATGCTGAGACTCCTTCTGATATAAATGTCCCTGCCCTCCCTGAGCCTCCTGGTAGCTACCTCAGGAAGGCCTACCGCCTAGCCCTGAGTGCCCCTACCTCGACAATCCTTAATGAGAATATCCATGACTGGGTTATCTCTAGACCCCTCAGCCAGTGGCCATCCCCAAGGGTTCAAGGAATCCATCTGAATGTGGAAAGCCTGGCCTGGGAAAGATTAATTTGGATGTCATCAGGGCTTTTGTGTTCCTAGCTATCTTTAAAAGTATATGCGGTCAGACAATTGGGAACAGGGAAAGGGAGCTGAGGTTGCCTGCCATAAATCCGGGGGAGGGTAATTCTCCTAAATCCTGGACTGACACAGGAAGTCATTTCTTAAGTAAATGACTGCAGCTTGCTTTGTAGCCATGGCAGAGGAAGGATGCCCTCCATCAAGCCGGGGCTGAGAGACGGGCCTTCAATCCCCCAGCTGTTCCCATGACAACTGCACAGAATGGAGCCCTGAACTCAGCCGCAGCGTTTGCTCGTCTCTATTAAAGGATGCAAATGAGACAAGACAACCTGACCGTTGTTTCTCTTTGTTTCATTGGTCCTTATGTCCCTCTCTCTTTACACAACTCACTCATTCATTGACTCAGCCAGCATTTATTAAGAGCTGACTGTGCCAGGCACTGCGCTAATGTTGGAGTCACAAAGACAAAAGTGAAAGAGTGTCCCTGTCCTCAAGAGGCTCAAATTCTGATGGAGGAAAGAATATGTATATAGAGCAAAACATATAGAAAGTCAGAGTAACTGATGAGGCTGCGTTCAGGAAGGGCGCTTGAGTTAAATCATAGGATCCTAGCTGAAATTGAGTCCAAAGCTCTCATTTTCAAATGAGGAAACTGAGGCACAGAGCAATAAATGACATGTCTGGGGTCACATTGCTAATAGAAATAAGGGGTGGTATTGAACTCAGGGCTTCCTGATACTGAATCTAGCACCCTATCCACTCCACCAGCTAGGCATTCCAAGAAGTGGAGACCGTGAGTCAGTGCATCCCAAGTATGGGGCTCGCCTTGGCAAAGGTGCTGGAGTGTCACATGTGGAGAAGAGCAAGGAGGCTGATGATGTCAGCCATAGAGTACCTGCCATGAAAGGCTGGTGGGGACCTAGATGTGAAGGGCTTGCAGTGAAAATGGTCAATGGGGGAGGTGTGGGAACTAGACCCATGACTTTATTGATAGAGGGAAGGCCTTGATGAGGAAACTTTCCCAGGGCAGGTCAGCTCCTTTTCTGTAACTCAAAGTCCTTGAGAATTGCCTAGAGCAGTAGTGTCAAACTCTGATAGGAACAGAGGCCACCAATCCATCCAAAGGATCCTCATATAGATTTCATTCTAAAATGCAATGTTATCTACAGTTTATTATATTTTTGTTCAATTTCTATATATTTTACATATATTTATATATTTTGTTCAATATTTCCTGGTTACATTTTAATCTAGTTTGAGCCAGGCACCTTAACATTAACCATTAAAGAGTGTTGTGGGCCACACAGAGCCCATGCACTACGTGTTAACAGTTCTGATCCAGGACCCTGAAGGTCTCAGGGACTGGCCCAGTTACCTGGGCAGGATTTCTGAGTGGGGCTGGTTCTCCTCTCCTTGGTTATCCTGGTGCCCTCCCCACCATATTGGTGCCAGATTTAGAGTAGATGCTGAAGCTTTAGCCCTACTATACTTCAGAACCCCCCAGCTCAAGCCACCCATCAGCCTGAGCCTCCGCAGGAGAAGGGACACACCATGCCCAACTCTATAATGTTTTGAAGATTAATTTGTGGCCTCCTCATTTCTTGGCTATCTTTTCCTCTTGACATTTCCCACCAGGCTGCAAACCTCTGGGCTTTTCCACCATGCCCCAGAAACCTTCGTGATCCTGGAAGATCACTTCTGGCCTGGAACCCAAACCTTGAAAGCATCCTCTGCCCCTGGGGTCCCACCCTGTGGCTAGAATTCTCCTTTCGGAACACCCATTTAAAGAGGGCACCCAGGCCAACCATCTCCTCTTCACCCACCGGGCTGCCCTCCTCTGAATGTCATGCTTCCCACCCCCCTTCCAGCTTCTCCTTGTAAGAGCCTTCTACATTAAAGAGTAAGCTCCTGGAGGGCAGAGACTGTCTTTCTTTTGCTTATATTTATATTCTCCATGCTTAGCACCCAGCCTGGCACATAGTAGGGACTTTAAAATGCCTTCGACTGATGGGATAGACATCCTCTTTGGCCCATCCCTTTCCAACAGCAACAACTAAGGTTTCATTTACAGTGTTTATAGTATATGCTTCAACTTAGAGCGATCTCCCAAGCTGTCCAGGGCTCTGAGAGGCCTCTACAAATGAGGGGATTCACACATCTGCATACACATACACACACACACACACACACACACACACACACACACGCACAGTCCCTGATGACTGTCAGGCCACTTATGCTGCCAATACTCCTAGCAAAAGTTATCATAAAAATAAGAGGATCTAAAGCCTTCAAAGGGGCCATGATGATATTTCATCTTTTGTTTCCCACTCATCTATGAGAAAGTATATTTTCAGTCTAAAAGTGAAGGTCTTTTGCTAGATAGAAATCCAAAGTGTCTGTGGTCCGTCTGTGTGTATATCTACCATATGTTTGTATGCATATGTCCGTGTATGTCTGTGTATCTGTGTATCTATTTGTGGGGGGTAGGGATAGGGGGAACATAATTTGTTTTTTCCTTGCCTTCTTTTCCCTTGGTTATCAGATTGCTTAAAAGAGCCCAGTGAGAAAGAGAGGGAGAGAACATGCTTGGATCTGTATTCAGACACCATCAGTTCTTTCTCTGGAGGCGGAGAGCATTTCTCATCATGAGTCCTTTGGGATTGTCTTGGATCACAGGATCATAGAAGAGCTAAGTCTAGCAAAGCTGGTCATCACATAATGCTGCTGTTACTGTGTACAATGTTCTTCTGGTCCTGCTCACTTCACTTTGTATCAGTTCACATATGTCTTTCCAGGTAGGACCTGTTCTTTTAAATCGTGTGTGTGGGGTGTGTGTGGGGTGTGTGTGTGTGTGTGTGTGTGTGTGTATCTCAGCTTCCTCCTTCCCCTCTGAAGTCAGCAAGCAGAAGCTTTCTTTAACTTACCTTTAGGAAATCCTCTTTTCTCAGAGCATTTTATAGGAGAGCTCCACTCCAATGGAAGGTAGACTACGAGAACCGAGAAGAGGAGAGGGAGGGAGTGGTACAAGATGGCAGGTCACTGAACTTCACCAGGTGACTCTCAGAAGACCTGGGGACTCACGGGGCAAATGGAAAATTAGCGTCATGGAGCACACGTGGGAGCAGCAGACGGCCCACTCGGATGCACCTTTGAATGGGCAGCGTCTGGTCAAGTCTAAGAAAAGCCTTGTGAGCTCAGGCCTAGGGACTATTCTTTGCAGAAGACTTCTCCCGATGGAGGATGCGGGGAGGGGAGGTCACCCGATGAGGAGACTTGTAACCTCTGCGTTTCTGTGCCACCAAACTCAGGAAAAATATGAATTGTGCAGATCTCCTGTTTAACTCGAAACTTTAGGTCCTGGGCCCTAAACACGGGGGAATGGGGAAGATTTTTAAGGGAATGTTTTTGGTGGAAAAATCTATTTGAAAGACACTTCGTGTCTATATGAACGAATTTGAATCGGCCCTTTTTCTGGTTGTTTGTCATCTTTTGAAAAATAAAATTCATATGTTTTAAAATGAGGCAACCTGGGGCTGCAGTTGATAGAGCACCGGGCCTGGGATCAGGAAGACTTGAGTTCAAATCCAGCCACAGACGTTTATGAGCTGCGTGACCCTGGGCAAGTAACTCAGCCCTGTTTGCCTCAGTTTCCTCATCTGTAAAATGAGCCAGCGGCAGAAATGGCAGAGATATTCCAATGTTTTTGCCTAGAAAACCCCAAATGGGGTTGGACGTGCCTGAAACGGCTGAACAAAGAGGCTCATACATCACAGGGTTGTGGCTGATACACAACCACGTGCTTTGCAAACTCACATGCAATGGAAAAGAGAGCCAAGGATTGCTTTGTTTTCATCTAATGATAATTCACATTTCTAGCATGCTGAAAATCAGGGCTCCTGCTTGGAGGAGGCGGCGTCCAAACTCGGCCTCCAAGGCACTCTAAACAAGGCCTGGTCTTCCTGCCCTCTCCTGGGCTTGGCACACCGAGGAGTGCCAGCCTTAGTCCTATTAAAAACAGGCCATTAGTTAGAACCCTCGTTACTTCTAGATCACTGAAGATTTACAAAAGCACCGCATTGTAGACGTGATCTCATTTGAGAGGGAGCCTGATGACCTGAACTTGAACCCCAGCTCTGCCCTTAATTCCTCTGCCATTAATCTATGCTTTGTTTATTTTTTCTGATCCTCAGTTTCCTCATCTGTAACATGGGGCACCTTGGTAGTATATTTTCCAGCTCTCAACATATGGTCCTCATCATGTGAGATTTAAGTATTTCAGAGATTCTCATCCCATTGCACAGAAGAGAACACTGAGGCTCAGTGATCTGTGACCTCACAGCTCAGGAAGCCTCTGAGAGCAGATTCGAATCCCAGCCCTCTGACTCACCCGGCTACAAGCCCTGGTTTTTGTTTTGTTTTGCTTTTCTAGTCACCCAGGCTGTCTCTTTCAAGAAATCTTCCTGCAGACGTGTTTAAAAAGCTTAAGGGGGCTATTACCAGCATATATATTAAAAATAATCAGCCTGTTTTTCTGGATTTAATAATCTCCCTGACCCCTCTCAGTCCTCTTCGCTCGACAAAACAGGAATTTCCCCTATCCATCTGTGTAAATCTAGCCACACTGTCCAGGGCCCCTCTTGGCACGAAGTCCCTTTTGAAAAGAGCTTTGACCTTGACATTCAGAACAGCCTCTCTCTGAGGTGTGTGGAGACTGCTCAGTCGCCTTCTTTTTTTTTTAAAGGAAAAGAAGCACCACCTGACCCTTTCCCAAGAAACATAAACCCAGTAGCTTCCTGGGAGCATCTCTGGTCCACAGCATGGACTGAAGTATTTGTGTTGGGGGCTGTGGGGGGCAGGGGTGTTTACTTGTTATTGACTTCTATAATAACCACCTGAGAACGCTGGTTTGGAAAGCAATCCCGACTGTTCTTAAGGGCGAAAGCCTCACGCAAATGCAAACAAACAAGGGAGACTCTTAATTTTTCTTCTTTTTAATTTCCTGGGCTGGTGTCGGGACGAGCTGGTCTCATGAACCCAGCCGTCTCTTTCTGTCAATGGCCAGGGACAAACATCAAAGCTGAGCATGGCAGGGATGATTTCTCAAGAGCTAATTTAGGGCGAGAGCGTAACCAGAGCACCCGCCACGGTGTTTGGCACGTTTTTATGGGCGTTTTAAGTGAGGGCTGGTGCTCAGCTCTAGTCATTGTATGCGATGACAACACTCTTGGGCAACCACTAAGCTTTTTAATTAACTCAATACATCCAGCAGGGAGGGGTGTAACCAGGCTTCAGTGACTCAGGCCTCGCCTCTCCCTCCTTTCCCTACCACCAGAACAAAGTCTGGCAGTTCTGAATGGACCAATCAAGACGAGCTCCCCAGTGGAGCTGTAAGTTAGGGATTTTTGCACCTGGGACATATGACAGGAAACAATCCTTTGGTGGGGGTGAGGGAGCCAGACGTTGTCCTGCAGAGGAGAGAGGTCCCTGAATGCCAGTATGATGGGGAAGCCACTAGACAGAAAAAGGAAAGAAGCTCACCCAAGCTCCCATCTGGTAGCTCTTCATTTTAACTAATTCTTCTTGCTAACAAGGCCCTGAATGCTGTTGTTTCTACTCTTCTGAAGCACTGGAAGTGTGGTCAGCACACTGAATTTGACACCCTAGGACGAAGCTCATCACTCCTCCCTTGCTCTGCCTCTACTCAAGAGGCTTTAGAGACTAGAGGCAAAGAGGGTAGTTCCATGGGCTGTGGTTTGTCCTTGGCTCCGGAAGAGGACCATGACATCAGGGAGATGATGTCACAACTTGTAGTTGACTTTAATTTGAGGAAGGGAGGGCTGTGCAAGGTCACCAGCCTCACTTTCTTCCCCAGAGTCATCTGGGTCCAGTGGCCAGATATTGATCAGGACTCCTGGAGGTGACTGGGGTAAAGAGAACAGTCACAGCCAAGTTTCACCCTAGGGCAAAAATAGCTTTGGTGCCACTCTGATCCTATTTCTGGTTGCAGGTTGCAGTGAGCAGAGCAGGGAACCTTAAACGATAGGGAAGGATCAGGGGTGGTGGGAACAAGGCTGGACAGAAGCAGCATCGTGGTATATGGAAAGAATCAGAAGATCTGGGTCTGTATGTACCTGCGTGACATTGTCCCATCAGCTTGCCCGTTGGGGCCTCAGTTTACTGATCTATAAAATGAAGGAGGTGGCTTCTAAGGCCCTTTTGAGGTTTAAATCTATGCTGCCTTGACTGACTAGCTGTGGGACCTCAGAATAAGTCATTTTGCTTCTGGCTTCCGTAGACGAAGGACAGAGAGTTCCTTGTCTCCCAGGTTGGCGGTGTTCTGCAGCAAATGGTGTACATACACAGTGCTTCATTCTGCAAACAAAACAAACCTCCCTGAGGAGCTGCCTACAAGCTGATTTCAAGAGTGCAGGGAAGAACGTTCCTGTGTCCCTCCCCTCCCACCCCCTCAACCCCGCCCCCCAAAATGACTTCACCTGTGCAGTGATGCTTGCGATTATTAAACTGTGAACAAGCCTTTTTATCCACAATTAGATTCAAGGCTTAAATCAAAATGCAAATCCCCCTGAGGGGAAGAGCAAGGTGACTTCACCTCACATGAGGTATGAATCAGAGCCTCTGTGACCAGCTACCAGTCTGTCCTTGGTCAGTCAGTTCCCTACCCCCAGCCTCAGATCGCCATCTGTAAATCAGGAGAATTGGACCCAAGACTCTTCAAGGTTCTTCCCAGCTCCAGGATTGCGTTGCTCTGTGATTTTCTTGATCCTCGTATTCAATTGCCAAGTGGGGACTAACGTGACCTCAGTTTTTGGAAACAACAATCAACCAAGGGAAAGGATGAAGATGAGCACTTATTAAATGCCTACTGTGTGCCAGATAGTTCCACAACGGCGTGCTGGCCCAGGTTCTGGATAATGGATGATGCTCTCCAACTTTCCCAGTCATCAGTGGAGGGAAGCAAGACTGTGTGATTGTTCCCTTGCATTTCAGCAACACTGTCAAATGCCTTCAACAAGGACCAATGTGGCATCCAGGTCAGCTACTGAACTAATGGTGAAGTGACTAACTTTAAAAGGCTACAAGCCAAGACTAAAGTGGAGGGAGAGATGGCACGTGACTTTTTGTTTGAAGATGATTGTGCAGTCAATGTGGCCTCTGAGGCAGAGATGCGTCAAAGTAAGGATCAATTCTCTGCCACTTGTGCTAATTTTGTCCTGTCAATTAAAACTAAGAAAACAGAGGCTCTCCACTGGCAAGCATCACACCATCCATATGAGGAGCCATTGGTTATAGCTAGTGGAGAAATTTTGAATGCTGTGGATAAGCTCTCTTACCTTGGTAGTGTACTTTCCAAGGAAGTACACGTGGATAACGAGGTTAATGCATGCCTTGCTAGAGCTGGCTCAGTGTTTGGAAGGCTTTGGAAGGAAAGTGTGGGAGAAAAGAGATATTAGACTGACTATCAGACTGAAGGTCTACAGAGCCATGGTGCTGACCTCATGGCTGTATGCCTGTGAAACCTGGACAGCTTACCAGCGCCATGCCAGGAAACTGAATGGCTTCCATTCGATTTGTCTTAGGAAGATTCCGAAGATCACCCGGCAGGAGAAGGTGCCAGACGCCGAGGTCCTTTCTCAAGCTGAACTGCCAAGCACTCAAACGCTACTGCAGACAGCAAACTCTGGTGCGATGTGCACACACACATACGTACATACATATGTGTGTGTGTATGCATACAAAATCAATACAGTATAAGTGAGAGTCACTAGCAGCCAGGCGGGGACGTGAGTACATTGCAAAGCCCTTTGCCGCCCCTACCTGCACCCCCAGTGACCACAAAGTCACATCCACTTGCCAGGGATTCTATCTCTCTGTGGTCTCGGAACTTAGTCAGTGATCTAATTGGGGCTCCCACAAGGTCTAGGCAAACCTTCCTGGTGCCTGTAGGACAGAGAGGGAAGAGAATGGAAGTGGCCAAGCTTTGGGTCACCTCCTCTAGCAGAGGGGAAGATGAGGTAATGAGAGAATAGGCCGGCATTAGCTGGGCCACTCCTTCGTAAAATTAACTTTGGAAACTTCATAATTAGCCTGGCTTTGTCATTTAGGGACCTTGAGTTCTCAGTTTCTTCCTCTGTAAACATGAGGGGTTCAGATCAGAGGGCCTCTGAGGTCCCTTCTTCCTTCCCCAACCCCTCTTAATTCAAGCACCTGTCAATTTTCTTTATTTTCTCTTCTATAAACTGTTTTGTATATATTTGTTTGCTTGCCGTCTCTCCCCCATTAATGTGGGCTCCTTGAGGCCGGGATTGTCTTTTGCCTCTTTTTGTATCTCCACTGCTTAACACAGGGGCTGGCACACAGTAGGTACATAATAAGTGCTTGTTGACTTTTCTACTCTCCTCGACCTGCTCGTTCTTCTTTCGTGTATCAAAATGATGAAGTGATGATATACAGTTTTGCTCATTGCTGCTGAAAGATATTTTCGTGCCTCCCAGCTCCTTCAGATTTGACCCTTTTGTAGCAGCATAAAATACCATAGCGACGACAGACCAGAATTTATTATTTTTGGTGATGAGAATAATGATAACAAACACTCATGGAAGGTCTGAAGGTTTGCAAAGCACCTTGGATTCTATTTCTGCTCAAGCCTTACGACAATCCTGGGTGGGGAAGACTGCAGGTATTTTTATACTCTACGGAGGGGAAAACTGAGGCTTAAAGACGTGTAGTGGGTTTACTCGTTGTCAGAAATTGAAGGAAAATGAAATTTGAAGCAAAATTTCCAGACTCCAAGTCCAGTGCTTACTCCCCTGCTTCTCCAATGGCTGGAGGTATGGCTTCTTTGCACTTTTCTGATGTTCCAAATAGAGGAGCTGTTTGCAGGTGTACCCAAGGGTCATTTTCCTTACTCAGGATTTTTCAGATAGAACTCTAGCAAGGGAATTGCAGGATCAAAAGCCGCGATCAATTTTGAGGTTTGTGTTGCCTGGCTGTATTCTCTCTCCAAAATGCTCGTACAAGCTTACAGTTCCACCAATGGCGTAAGTAGGGTCCATTTCCATTGGATTTTCTCAACTCCTCTCTCTCTTCCTTGTCTTTCTCTTCTCTCTCTCCGTTTCCTCTTTTCTCCCCCTCTCCCCCTCTTCTCACCTCCTCTCTCTCTCTCTCTCTCTCTCTCTCTCTCTCTCTCTCTCTCTCTCTCTCTCTCTCTCTCTTTCCCATCTTTTCTTCTTCCCATCATCATCATCTTCTTCCTCCTCCTCCTCTTCTTCTTCTTCTTCTTTTTATTATTATTATTATTGTTATCCTTCTCTTCCTTCTCCTCCTCCTCCTCCTCCTCCTCCTCCTCCTTCTTCTTCTTCTTCTTCTTCTTCTTCTTCTTCTTCTTCTTCTTCTTCTTCTTCTTCTCTCTCTCTCTCTCTCTCTCTCTCTCTCTCTCTCTCTCTCTCTCTCTCTCTCTCTTTCTCCTTCTCCCTCTCCCTCCCCCTCTCCCTCTACCTCAGCATAGGAATAAGAATACAGGTTGCTTTGATTTTTACCGGACAATTTAAACATTTTCATGTGGTTATTAGCAACATAGTCTCCCTCTATATTTATCTGTTGATGTTCTGTGGCCATTATTCCATTTGGGGAGTCTCTTTTGGTCTTATAGATCTGCATCCTTAGGTTCTGAGTGTCAGACTTCTATCAGATGTATTTAGTGCAAACATGTTTCCTTGTCTTTTTTTCCTTGTCTTATCCTTACATAGCCAAGCCCGCACACTCTTTATTATGGTTTCTTCTGTTTACGTCATTGGTTAACATGCTCCTCTCCATAATGAAGCAAATGGAGTAAGCATTTTTCTTCCAGATTTCTTTAATGGTTTGCTTTTGTTTAGGTAATTTATCACCATAGAGTTTATTATGCTTTGTACTGTTCACGTTGGATTCGAACCCATCTCCTTTCCCGCAGGTGTTCAGCCTTCTCAAGAGTTTTTGTTGACTAGTGATTTTGTTCCCTGGGGTTTTGGAAGTGGAGATCATCACAGAATTGTGTTTTTTCTCCATTGGGATCTAGAGCTGGCTTTTGCTTTTGCTCCACCGAGCCCCTTCTCCGTTTTCTCCAGCTTCAGACAGGTGTTTGTTTATTTTAATGACTGACACCATCCTGTTCCCTAGATCTTAGGACCTGATTGTCGCATTTGCCTTTTGCCCATTTTCTTTTTCATCATTTCGGTATTGCTGTCCGTTGATTATTTTAATCTGAATTTTGTCACGTCCTCTGACTCTAGGAAATAACCTGTGGGTATCTTGACTGGCAGAGTATTTATTCAATATATGTTACTGTGGGGTCTGAGCTCTAGAGCTGGAGGAGACCTTAGAGGCTATCTGATCCAGCCTCCTCACTTTACAGGCAAGGAAACTAAGGCCCAGAGACATTAAGTGACTTGCTGAAGGTCACACAGGTAAAATGCACCAGAGGTAAGGTTTGAACCCAGGTGCTCCTGAATCCAGAGCCCGAGTATCCTTTGCATTGTATCTTATTACCACCTGGTAGAACTAACTGAGAGGAGAGAATGATTTCCATTTTTTCCCAATTCTCTTTTGATTTCCATCAAAAAAAATATTTTGAAGTTGTCTTTGTATAAGTCTTGAGTCAATGTCCAAATGTAGATATATTTTTTGTTGTTGTAAATGTTTTTCTGGAGGGCATCTACCAAATGACTCATCTCTAACATTGATCTATGTCCTTTGTCCACTTTTCATTTCATTAATTTGGTTACTTTCTACTTTTCTAGGTGGTTATCCATTTCTTTCAGATTCCCAACATTATTAGCAAAGCACTGTGGGCAGTAATCTCCAATCATTTCCTTGGTTTCTTTTGTCCCTGTTCTAAGCTGTCCTTTATCATCACTAAGTTTGTCACTCTTCTATTATGATTAGGCCTGCAATTGTTTGGCAGTTTATTGGCCTTTAAAAAAAAACAGTTCTTGGGTTCCTTTAGCATTTTATTCAATATTATTTTTTATGGTTTTTTAAATTCCTTGCTAAGTTCTGCTCTGATCCAGGTTAGTTCTCTCTTCATTTTCTCTTCTATTTCTTGTGATTTGGCTTCAACATGGCAAACTGTAAAATAGCCTTTAAAAAAATCTGTTTAGATCCTTTGTAATTAAATGTGTTTTGTGTAAGAAGGATGGTTTTGGATTTTTCCTTTTTAACCCCCTCTAACTCTTTTTTATTTTATTAGGGAGTTTAGACCCTTTGCATTTAGCATTATAGCTATTGGTTTTGTGTTTTTCTCTCCAGTCACTCTAGCTGCAGGCCATATTCCCTGAAGGGCTTGTGATTTCATAGCTTATGGTTTCCCTTCATTTACAAACAACACAATCCACCCTTACAGTCATCTTCCTGAGAAGTGGAGGGCCTTACTCACTGTCACACAACTAATAAACATCACAGACAGGATTTAAACACGAGTCTTCCTGGTTCTAGGTCCAGCCCCTTGTCTTTCATAGCTTCCTGCCCACATATTTGCCCAGTCTAACGATTTGTCTTGATTTTACCAGTTTAGGGAACTCCCTGTGTGGAAAATCCTTATCCCAATACAGATCAACATCTTTTTGGTAACTTAGAGTCTTAGAAAGTTGCCTCAGGCACAGAGAATTTAAGGGACTTGTCCAGGGTCACAGAGTCAGCTTCTGTTAATAGCAGGAATCTGATGAGTCTGACATAAGCTCTTTGAAGGTAGGAACTTCCTTCCTTTTTTGCATGTATGTATACCCAGCACCTCCCATGTTGCTTGCACATAGTAGGCAATTCTTAATTGCTTGTTGATTGATTGATTGATGGCAAAAGAAGTTGAGATTCAAGTATGAGGACCTTATCCACATATGTGTATGCGTATGTGTGTATTTGTGTATGCATCTGTGTATATGTGTATCTGTGTATATATGTTTCTGTGTATGTATGAGTGTATGCATGTATCTATGCATGTATGTATGTACACACTATGCATGTGTGTATGTGTGCATTGTGTGTATGCATGTATGGATGTGTATTTGTATCTGTGTATATATGTTTCTGTGTATGTATGAGTGTATGTATGTATCTATGCACGTATGTATGTATGTATCTATGCACGTATGTATGTACACACTATGTATGTGTGTATGTGTGCATTGTGTGTATGCATGTATGGATGTGTATTTGTATCTGTGTATATATGCATGTGTGTATGTATGTGTATATGTATATGTATGTATGTAAGTGTGTATGCATGTATGCATGCATTGTTGTGTGTTGTGCATGTGCGTATGTACGCATGTGTGTATATGTCTGTATGTGCATTCATGTGTGTGTATACATGCATGCATGTGTGTATTGTGTGCATGTATGTACGTGTGTTGTGTGTGTATGCATGCATGTGTGTATTCATGTGTGTATGCATGCATGCATGTGTGTGTCTATGTATGTGTGTATGTATGTAAGTGTGTAAGTGTATTGCTTATGTGTATATATGTGTGTATGTACGCATGTGTATGTGTGTAGATGTATGTGTGCATGTGTGTGCATGCATGTGTATGTATGTATGTATCTGTGTGCATGTATGTGTGTATGTATGTGTGTAGATGTGTGGAGGAATGTGTATGTATGTGTATATATCAGTGTGTATGTATGTGTGTATATATGTATGTATATGTATGTATTGTGTATGGATACGTATTGTACATGTATGTGTATGTATGTATGCATATGCATGTGTATGTGTATGTGTGTGTTCATGCATGTATGTGCAGGCATGCAGGTATGTACATGTGTGCTTATGTATGCATGCACATATGTATGTGTGTTTGTATATGTGTATGTATGTGTGCATGTATATATGTATGTGTGTATGTATATGTGTATGTGTGTATGTGTGCATATATATGTAAGCATGTGCTTGTATATATGTACATATGCACGTGTGTGCGTGTGTATGTATGTGTGTATGTGTGCATGTATATATGTACATATGCATGTAAGTGTATATTGTGTATCTATGTGTATGTGTGCATGTATGCATGCACGAATGTATATATGTGTGTTTATGTGTGTGTACATATGCATGTATGTATGTGTGTATGCATTGATGTACTCTGAAACCAATCAGTTTGTTAATGACACCTGTCACATGGAAATTACACTGGAAAAAAAAAGAGGAGATGAGAATACATGTATACATACATATATACATACACACACATATATACACATATACACATATATGTGTGATTATAAATATATATTTGTGTATATATGTATATGTATGTGTATGTATATGTATGTGTGTATATATAAATATATGTGTGTATAGGTATGTGTATGTATATAAATATATGTGTGTGTATTTATGTATGTGTGTGTATATATCTACATCTCTATATACACATATATGTATATACTTTCTTTTTCCGGTCTCATCTCCTCTCTGCTTTTCCAGGGTAATTTCCATGTGACAGGTTCTCTGATTTATCATCATTAACAAACTGATTGGTTTTAAGGTCCATTAATAAAACCATCTCGGTGATCAGTTGTTTTTTTGTTCCCTCTTGTTCCAGCTGTAAATAACTCAAGCTCTGGATATTTCATCAGCCTCTTCCCCAGGCAGACTCTGGAGGGGACCCAGGAGGCCAAGGGTGTATTTTTACATTTCATTGACGCACACCTTGTAAGGGTACAGGTTGATTCTATTTCTAGAAAAGGCATTGAGACTTCAGTCTGGGATAAAATGAAGCAGAAACAGATTCATCTGCCCAGATGGACACAGACCATCAGGACCAAAAGAATATGTTAGAAAATGCATGTGTTGGGCCACAGAAGGGCCCTGCAATATTCATATTTTGTAGTTGAGACCTGGGCCTTCTGGAAGCCTTCCACCTGGATGGAATAGGCCTATACTTGCCTTAAAAGGCCCCAGTCCAGATGCAGGAGACCACAGCAGATGGGCTGAATGTTCTGCTGGGGTCAAGAGGGTTCTAACCCTTACAGAATCTGTCAGATCAAGTCAACAAGCATTTATTAAGCCCTTACTGTGTGCAAGGCACTATGCCAAGAACTGAGAACTACAAATGTAAGTAGAAATACAGTCCTTACCCTCACGGGGCTTACACTCTAACGGAGGAAGACCACACACAAAGAGATGCTGAAAGGGGAGGGGGCAGAGAGAAGGTGCCTGTGCAGTGGCACAGGAGACAAAGTCCAGAGAATCAAGAGTGGAGCCTGGAGAAGAATGTAGACACGGGCATTCTGAAAGTCTTCCCTACAATGGAGGATCTGGGGGGAGCTAGCCCTGAGAGGAAAGGGCTGCATGGGCCGGGTGCAAGTCCAGCGTGAGAAGGTCACTATACAGGCCTTTTTAAAATAGCAATAATAATAACATTTATTTACTTTTTTACCTTTCTTTACTTATTTACTGCTTTACAATTGTTATCTCATTTCATCCTTACAAGAATCCTGTGGGGTAGATGCTATTGTTATCCCCATTTTACAGATGAGTAAACTGAGGCAGGCAGGAGTTAAGTGGCTCGTCCAGGGTCACACGGCTTCCCAACTCCAGGACAAGCGCATTGTGCCCTGAAGGCTTGGGTCTCGGACCATCACTTGAGGACGAAAGAAGAAGAAATGCACCACGCAGCAGCATGAGGGATCTGGGTAAGATAATGCTGCGTTTTTCCATCCCATCCAGGGATCTACCGGGAAATCAGGGCCTCTCTTATCATCTTGCCTACTCTTCTGCTTTGGCCCTCCTGGATCAGTGACCTCTCCAGCCCCACCATTGGACCTCTAGAAACGGGGCCAGTCCCTCAAAGGCACTGCCCAACCTAGCATATCCCCCCCGCCCACCACCCCTGGGAGTTGTAGATCATGGTGAGGGGAAGGAGGCCGGAGGACAGTCCCCAGAAGGCTCTCTTCTTTCCTCTTCTCTTCTCCTTCCTCCCTACTTTCTCTCTTCCCATTGGCTCCTTCCTTCCTCCTGTTGTAGCAGAATTTCACAGACTACGCTCTGCCACTGGGTGGTGTGTTAGACATTTTAAATTTGGAATGGCATTGAAAAAAAAAAAGAATACATTTCCCTCCTGCCCACAAACGCATACAAACTGTGAGCTGTTCACCACAGGTGCCCACACAGACTCCTCGCAGAGTTTTCAGAAAATCAAAAAAAGGAATGAGCTTAATTTGAGGTTAAAGAACCCTCCAGAAAACCAAGGAACCTCAGTGTTGGCAGGACCAACCACCACCACTCCGAGGGCTCTAAGTCCGCCATGAATCAGCCCAGGTGGGTTAGACTTTGGTCAGGCCCACGATTGTGACATCACGGATAGAGAACTCGACTCGGAGTCAAAAGACCTGGATTCGAATCTCAACTACATCACACCCTGGCTGCACGAGCTTGGACGAGTCAACTCAGCCCTCTCCCATCTCCCTTGGTGATCTCATCTGTAAAACAGGGAAGACAGTAGCTCACAGGGCCGCTCAGTGGTGCAGGGGATGGAGCTCTGAGCCTGCTATAAGAAGGCCTGAGTTCAAATCCAACCTCAGACACTTACTAGCTATGTGACTCTAAGCCTCTGTTTGCCTCGGTTTCCTCACCTGTAAAACGGAGGTAACAGCAGCACCTACCTCTCAGGATAGTTGTGAGGATCCAACCAGATGAGTTCCAAAATGCTTGCTTTCTAATTGCCCCGGGCACACAGCAAGCGCTGTTAACATTGTTTATTATTACTCTTGTGGCGGGGAGAATGCCTTCGAAAGCACTCTGTGGCTGCGGCTGTTCTCACGCGGGGCATAAAGGATACCTACTCAAAGATGCTTTCCAGGAAGCATCCCTGCGTTGCAGTCATATGGACGAGACGACTTGTCTGCAAATATTCCTTGAACTAGACTGCTCAGCACCGTCCTAGGCACAAAGGGAGAGGCAATCATGGGAGACCAGACCTTTGTACTCAACTCAAGTCGAGGAGAGGAGGCTCACAATTTAATAAAATGCCTACTATGCGGAGGACGCTGTGTTGTATGGTGGGCACTGAGACCAAAAGGAAACAGCTGCAGGTCGTGTGTCCAGGGCTGCCCAGAATTCGGTGCTCAGTGATTCTGCGCAGCCTGGGCCGGCGCAGGGAACCGAGACAAGGGGGAGATCAGCAATCCTCCCACGGGCACAAAGGCAGATGCAAGCATCTCTCATCAAGTCACTAGCTTCCACTTGCTCCAATCTAATTTTTAAGCTAGTATTTTCTTCAGTGGTCTTTTGGACCTCCTTTTCCATTTGGCTAATTCTGCCTTTCAAGGCATTCTTCTC
>CM053627.1:4475330-4524320 GCA_028646595.1 Phalanger gymnotis | reverse complement strand
CTCCTCCTTCCCCAAGAACCCCCTACCCGGACTGGGCTTAAATCTTCAGCAGGCTCTTCACTCCTGCTCTGATCAGCCACTTAATTCCTCCCACCAGGTAGGCCTGGGGCCAGAAGCAACTGCAGCTGTAGTTCTAAAGCTGCCCCACCTTCGCTGCCCCAGGGGTGGTGGCCAAACCGCAAACTCAGTCCCGCAGCTTTTCCCACTAACCTTCTCTGTTGTCTTTGCTCTTTGTGGGTTGTGAGGTCTGGTGGATGCCACAGCTCAGTAATTCAGGATGCTAGGGCACTCTCCACTCGTCTCCTCGTCTGGTAGGTCCCGTCTGGTCTTTTTGCGCCCTCTGGGCTCAGCTCTGCTCCCCTCAGCTGGGGGCTGGGAGCTCCGTGCGGGACAGACCTTACCCAGAGACCATCCAGGCTGTCCTGGGCTGTAGCCCGGCTTCCCTCTGCCACTTTGTGGGTTCTGCAGCTCTAGAATTGGTTCAGAGCCATTTTTTTATAGGTTTTTGGAGGGACTTGGTGGTGAGCTCACGCCAGTCACTGCTTCCCGGCCGCCATCTTGGCCCCGCCCCCCCCATGCAAGCGTCTCTCGAGCAGCCCAGAGGTGCCTCCGCTCTCTGCTTATGGGAGGTGGAGCCTCCTTCGAGTGTGAAATACTCCAGGCCATCAAGCATTCCTGCTGACCTCAGGGACTGACATCACAAACATGTGGAGGAATCGCTGTGCAGTCAGTGACCAGCCCAGCGGGGAACAGCTGGCGGCTCAAGACTCCAAGGACTGGTGATTCCGGCCTCCCCTTGATGCTGATAGCAGCCCCGTGACACCATGGCAGGTGAGGTGATACAATGAGGTCTGACGGAATGAGCAGTGGGCGCAAGTCAGGGTGTGAATTCTAGCGTATTAGTCAGGTGACCAAAGCCTTCGCCTCTGGATGCCTTTATTTCCCCATCCATAAAATAGGCATATTTGAGCCGCTTACCTTGCAGCGGCATTGTTCTTTGTAAACCATATTGTGCCATGGACTTAGGACATTGTTATTTTGAACTTTACCCTGGAGCAAACCCAGGGATCGGATCAGCTCCACCAGACCCCTACAAGAGGCTTTCTCCAGGCCTCCTGGCTGCCAGGGCCTCCACTCAGCCCCTACCTTGGATTGACTTCACAGACATTTTATTTTTCTCCTTTTTCTTTAATTTTTAATTTGTGGAATAAAACAAGCATTTTTTACTGTTATTCATTTGACTACTTGTCTATTCTCATAGAATTAAACCCCTGAGGGCAGAGAATGTCTCTCTTTGTCTGTGTATCCCCAGCCCTTCACACAGTACTGTAGTCACCCAGTAGTTGCATAATGTTTGCTGATTGGCTGATTGAGCCCCGCCCTCCATACTTGGATAAAATGGTCTCCAGACGGCAGACCTGCAAGCCGTCACCAGACCTGGCCTGAAGTCCCCGACCCCATACACGATCCCACCAGAGTGCCTGCCTTCGAGGAGCCAGGGGGGCCTTCAAGCCTCCTTAGGGCATCCGAGGAGAACCTTGGTGGAGGAACCAGGTCCTCATCTCTGCAGAGATTCTGTTTCCATTTTCAAGTTCCTGCTTTCCTAGGATCTTGGACTTAGAGCTCCAAGGGAACATGAGCTCATCCAATCTAGTCCCCTCATTTCATAGATGAAGACACCAAGGCCCAAACATTAAGGTGACTTGCCCAAGGTTACACAGGTAATAAGTAGCCGAGGCAAGATCCGAACCCAAGGCCTCTGACTCCAAATCCACTCCCCCTCCCAACTGTGAAAGCCCCTGAAGAACTGCAGTCAGGAGGATCCCAGTAAAACACAAAGCACATGCAAGAGGCCTTGGAGACCTCAGTGGAGCCCAACGCCCACTCTGGGCAGGAACAACTCAAAGTAGGTTGAGGGCCATTCCCTCCGTGGGGTCTCAGAGCGACCCCCACACTCACCTCTTGGGGGGTCGACCTAAGGACCGTTGATCAATTACATTCTACATGTGGCTTCTGCTACTGGGCCATGGAGAGACCGAGGCACGGGGAGGGACTGCACTTGGGATTTCATCGGGAACTCCCAGAAGAAGGAACTCCCCCTACGGATGCAGGTTGGACCCTCTCAGAAATTTGTACGGAAGCGACTCGCCCTGGGTCCTTCTGCTGTCGTGTGTCAGAGAGGGGTGATCCCTGGGCTTTCTGGCTGCAAGCCCTGCCCTCAGGGAGCTTACATTCTATGAGAGCTAGAATATGAAAACAGAGCAGCGCATACAGGATGATTGAAGGTAGGGAGGGTCAGTAGTGAGGAGGCAGATGAAGCAGGCTTCTCTTAGGAGGGAACCCCCAAACCGAGCTTCTTAGAGATAGAAGCGCGTGTGGAGGATTCTGGGGATGAAGAGTAGCACCCTGTGCAAACGCACGGAGGTGGGAGATTGAGCGTGAAGTTCGTGCCACCTTAGTCTGAAGCACCAAGGGTCTAATGAGAATTGCAGCTTCCTTTAAGGATTTCTTTAGATGTATTATTTCATATAATCATCACACCAATATTTTAACAGTATGGAGAATCATGAGGTTTAAAGCTAAAAAAAATTCAATTAACAATTATTAGATACCTACTGTATAGTAGGCCCTGGCGATGCAGAGACAAAAGCAAGATGGTTCCTGCGTTCAGGTAGCTGACATCTTACAGGAAGAGACAACTTGTAAATAGACAAATACGTACAAAATAAATGCAAGGTTATTGTTTGGTTTAGTTTGATAGAGAGGGGAAATATGAGCAATCCAAGGCACCAAGAAAGGTTTTGTGTAGGAGAGGGTGTTTGACCCAAGTTGGGGTTAGGGGAAGCAAAAAAAAAAAAAAAACCTAGGAATGCTACAAAGAAGAAAAAAGAAAAAGAGAGAAATAACAAAGGCCTTTGACATCATTAGGGGACCCAGCCCTCTCATTTTACAGATGAGTCAATTCACCTGAAGTCCTCCGGGTGGAAGTGGCAGAAGCAGGACTAGAACCCAGGATTCTGGACTGCCACACCCTTCCAGCTACATAAAACAGCCTCCCCAGGGAACGCAAGCACGATCATCCCCATTCTGTAGATGAGGACCCTGAAAATCACAGAGGGACGAAGGCATTTGCCCACGATCACAGGGCTGGTTGGTGGCAGATGTGGGCGCTGAACCCCCATCTTTGGAATCTAAACCCATTGCTTGATCCTCTACAAGCCACATCATTGAGCCTTAAAACGATGCACTCGGAAGCTAGAGGACTTAAGGTTACAAATGGAAAATCGGTGACCGCTTGGAGCCTTCGCTATGGACTCACGAAGCCGCGCCTCTAGAATCTGCTCACTCTCTCAGGGCTCTGAGGAGACCCAAGGGACGAGTGCAGCCTGAGGCTGGATTGAGCCTGAAACCAGTGGGTGGGTTGGTGTTTTAATAATCTGGCTAGCAGCCTCTGTGGGGGTGCAAGATCCACCCACAGCCAGCACCCAGAAAGCCCAGGTTTTTTTGATCTGGCTTAATAAGGAGAGCAAGGTGAAGGGGTTGGCAAGCTTACTTTAATTCAGCACACAAATACCATTCACTTAGTTCAGGGAAAAAAGCCAGCACCTGAACTTCAGAGCAAAATACAAGCAAATTACAAACATCAACAGACAGACCTTGTCTGACTCAAATCCCAATACATAGTTACCAGAGTTCAACAAAGTCTCAGCACCCGAGCTTACAAACTGGAGGGCTCCTTAGCTACAGCTGCCCAGAGTCTCCTCATCAACACGATCTCAAGGGCCCTTAAACAAATCACAAACAGACAGACCCAATACAATTCAAATCATAATACATAGTTACCTGTACCAACATCTGGGTTTCAAAGCTGGGGGGCAGTTTGCAGCTTGCCCAGTGTCTCAACACTCCTTCCATGAGTGTGCCCCAAAAATCAAATGCCAAGCTCTCCCCAGTTATACCCAGTTTGGAGCCCTGAGGGCTTTGACCTCACCCAGGCTGGGTCTGGGCAAGTTCTCCATCCCCAGGATCACATCATATACAAATCAATGACTCCTACTTGTCTCAGTGCTGAGAAATACTCCGAGACAAAAAGATCCCACTTTGTCTGCCCCAGAATCATTAAAGGCACTCAAGAGAAGAAAAGCAAAATGTCCCACCTTAATTACTGTTACATAATAATGTTAATGTTACACCTAATAGGGGTTTGGGCCTGGGGCTCAGCACTTAGCAAGATTCAATGAAATAGCTGGATCGCTCAAAGCAAACAAAAGCCAAACTCTTCAAGGGCACTGATTGAACTAAGTGCTAAGGAGCCCATTTTGCTTCCCAACACACTCTGCCCCTTGTTCTAGGATACCTAATTTAATCAGCCATGTATCCTAGAACATACATTGACCCATTATACGTTGTGATCCAATTACACAGGAAACTAAAACATCATTCACAACAAAGCAAAACATATCATTCAGTGACATTCCCAAACGTTGATTTACAATACATGACCCACCCCTAGGTCCCAGCAAGATAATCTCTTCAATCAATCATTCTCAAAATACTTGTTTTACCATTCAGATGTCCACCCCTGGATCTTTGTATCCATTACATATGAAAGGGGTGTCAATAATAACAATAAAACAATACAGCCAGGATAATACAAAATAAGTAGACAGAACAGTATCACCATTCACCCCCACTCCAACGATTGGGGCTCAAAGTCTTGGGGTAAGGGGCGAAGGTCTCATTTTCCATAGCTTCTTCTTGCTGAAATTGGACGTAGAGCTGTCCCTGCCCCAAGGGTCCCATTCCAGAGGTCAGTTCTTTAGTGAGCTGGCAGGAATTCCAAGAATGCCATGTGCTTAGGCAGTCACCAGAGAGTGTAGGGTGCTTAAGCCTAAAGGAGACAGAACTAGCAACAAGGTTGACCGAGACAAAGAACAAAAGAGTAAGCATTAACAATTCAAATATCTACCCCTAGGTCAAAGCGAGTTAATCTTTTTAGCTCATAAAGTACTTCTTGAGCACATACATTGCCATTGCAGGCTTTTCCCCAGTACCTGAGGCACAGGCATGCTTTAGTTAGTAAAGTCCTAAAGCAAACAGAGTTCTCTTGGGGATGGCCCCTCCCCAAACTGCCTTTGCAGACTCCCACGTGGCACCCAAAGTCCCAATTTCAAAGAAAGAGTCCAAACAAAGTCCTTTTAGGGTCTGTTCTCCCCATTATGCTCCAGTTCCTGGATCCAAGTCCTGAGGGGCGACTAGACGATTTTTATCGTCTATGGGGTGGGGTCCCTGGGGGGTCCAAGGCACTTCCCTCACCCCAACAAAAACAAATCCACGTCTCCCTCCTGGATCCCAAGCAGCCCAAGCTGAAGGGACCAAAAAGGCAGACTCAGTGCCTTGCTGCAAAGCCCCCATCTCGCCCCAGGGCTGAATTCCAAGCCACTGGGTTCCAACTCCAGCTGGCCTCACCTGGCTTCTCCTGGAATGCAATCAATTCTCCACCACTTCCATCCTCTCTCCAAAGTCAGCCCCAAGGCAGCTTAGGACTTTCAGCTTTCCAAAGTTCCCATGCAGGCAGTCTCCTGCTCTGTTTGGATCAATATTTTGGCAGCCGCTGTTTGCATCTTCCTTCTCCTCACCAGCCCCTCCTGCCAGATCTGTAGGAGGGCCATTCTCCAAGTCTCAAAGGCCATTCTCCACTCCTGTTTCAAAACTCCATATACAATATAATCTCAAGACATTCACCCCTTCGGCACAGTCCTCAGGGGCCAGGCTTATCAGCTTAAGCCCTGGGAAGAAAGGATTATCTCCTGCTCTGGGCCCCTGGGAAACCACACCCAGCACTTCCTCCCGCCTGTTTTCCTTCAGGACTTTTGTGGCTCCTGAGGCTCCACAGAACTATAGCCACCCCAAGTACAAAGAGCAGTCCAAAAACAGGGAAACATTCGACCAACCCAGTACCCCAAAACACCATGCTTTCCTGTTAAAGGTAGATCCTGCTGACTACGCCATTTGTTTTAACAGTTGGGAGGGGCAGGAGAGGAAGGCCAGGCCTTAGGAGCCCTGGGAAAGGGAAGAGGAGTGGATGTCCTTGTGCCCTGGGCCCAGGTGGGCTGAAGGATCATACCTGCATTTCTTAATTACTTCCAGACTGATGCAAAAAGGTCAGCTCTATGACAAGCTTCACATCCCGAGACCAGCAGGCTCACTTCCTTCAATCTTCTTCAAGTGAGGTCCAAGCTATATTTTATGGGTGGATTCAGCCCCACTCTGTCTTGACGCTCTCTGTCATGTCAGCAGAGCCAGCAGCGAGCGCCCCTCTCCTAAAATGAAGAAAGGGACAAGCTGCCTCTTTGGACCGAAGCGGGAGCTCATAGCACCTGCTAGAAGCTGGAGGTCAGTGGGCCAGGGCCATGCTCCGAGTTCATTCCACTTAAATGCCAAGTTTTCCCCCAACAAGCCACATGTTGGGGTCTTAACTCCTGGGATCACAGATTTCAAGACAGACAAGACCCCAGAGGCCATCTAGCACAATCTTCTCATTTTATGAAGAAAAAAACCCAGGTCCACATAGGAAAGGTGACTCAGCTAAGGTCACACAAGCCCTAAGTGACAGAGTCAGGATTAGAACCCAGATCCTTGGATTCAACTGCCCCCGAACACCTGAGCTGGCAGCTAAAGGGCTGTGATTGCAGAATAAAGGCATGTGGCCAGGGAGCAAGAAGCTAGTGAGGGGTCTCACACACTCACACACACACACACACACACACACACGTACACACGCACGCACATACACGTGTATGCACACACACATGCACACAGGGACATACATACACAAGCACATTCATCTTCATGCTGCACAGAGCCCTGCACATAAAAAACAGATTAAAGGACCAAGCTCCTGACAAAGCGCCTTCAGCCAAAGTGAGGAGGTGTATTCAGTTCAGGTGAAGCAGCTGCCATCCTTAGGGATGCCCCTGGGGGTTGGGACCTCTTCTCCCTCCAGAGCTCCAAGCTTTCTCCCAGCCAGTCCCAGCCTCTGTCTGTCTCCTGCATCCGGCCAGGCCCCTTTTCTCCGACACTTGTCAGAGGCGCTGACCTTCTCCCCCAAGGCCTTGCTCCTGAAGGTCCCTGCTGTCCCTATAAGAAATCAGGCTGTCATCATCCATGTCTGGGTTGCGTCCCACCTGTCCCACCCACCAGCCTCCCCCTTCTCCCTGCTCCTCCTCAGGGAGCTTCCAGTCTGAAAAGGGAGAAAGGGCCTCAGGCCCAAAACTATAATGCAGACAGAAGTAGGACGACAGGGCTGGGCAAAGAGCTCTGAGAACTCCACCATCCAGGGCAGTGTCAGCTGGAAGAATCAAGGCAGGCTTCCTGGAGGAGGAGGCACCTGGATTAGACCTTGAAGGAATTCAGCCAATTCAGAAATTGCGCCTGCTGCGGACAAGGCCCTGTGCTAGGCAATAGCTCTGACTGGCGTTTTCCGGAATGTCCTACCTCCATACTTTTGTCCATGCTGTTCCCCAGACCCAGAATGCCTTTCCTCATCACCTGTAACTCTGAGAAACCCCAGTTTCCTTCAAGGCTCAGCTCGGAGGCCAACTTTGGCCAGAGGACCTTCCTGGCCCCTCCCCCCTCAGCTATTAATGCACTTCCCCAAAAAAGTTTTCCTTGTGCTGGTGCCACCTCTACTTTCTTAAGCACAGATGTTATATCCCCTGGCACAACGTCCACTCCTGAGAGCAGGGAGCCCTCAGCACAGTGCCCAGAACGTAGCAGGCACTTGGACGGCTCGTTGACGATTGAGCCTGGCAGAGAGCGCCCAGCCAGCTCGAGTGCTTCCAGTGCCAGGGAGCTCCTGGTGGAAACTGAGGCCCAGACCAGGGGAGGCAGGGGAGGGAAGGATCTCCAGCATTCCCAGGAAGGACCTCATTCTTCCCCCCTCAGAGATAAAATACAAACCTGAAGTGGAAATAGCCTTGGGCCAGGCTTCCAGAGACCTGAGTTCTGGTCCTCGTTCTGTGGGACCTTGGGCGAGGCCCTGCCCCTCTCTGGCGTTGTAGCCATGTGAGCTAGTACTAACATTACTCTACTCAACCCACAAACCTCTTGTGCATACATATGTGTGTGCATGTGCATGTACGTGTGTATAAACATGTGTGCGCATGTGTGGGTGTATACACATATGTGCGCATATGCATGCCCACCCGGGCAGGGGGGGCTACCCTTGCCCTCTATGTTTCCCAGAATTCCCTCTCTCTGGAGGAGCCCCCAGTGCCCAAGTCCCGCAGATGCCACCCTCCTTCCTTTCCTGAATTGTGGCCGACAGATCCTGGCATCTCAGGCTGTGTAGGAGCCAAGTTTGTGATTAGAGGAGGGAGAACCGGCTGGGCAGGCAGGAGCCCGGGCCCCCAGCTGCCCAGGGAGCCAGGTGTCTAGACCCAGTATCAAGGTCACCTTCCCTTCCCAGAGGCCCTGCTTATGCTAGAGCACGGCGGCCCATCTGCTGCAGCTTCTCAGGCTCGCCTGGCTGGGGTCACTGCTCCGTCTGCAGCCAAGAAGGGACAAGAAGACAGGAGGAGGCTACCTGGAGCTAAGACTCTAGGAAGGAGAGAGGCAGGAGAAGCCATATTTTCCCTCTCTGCCAAGGACAAAATTTGAACAGAAAACGTCTCATGCTTAGAGAAAAGCTTCAGCTTTTCCCTTCAAGGGTTGGAGAAGAGCCAAGTCTGGACAAGAGAAAAACGAAGGGAACTCTGACTCGCTCCTCTCCTCCTGAAATGGAGACTCATTGAATCACAGAAAAAGAAAAATAAGACAAAACTGGGGAAGATCTTAGGGGCCATCTGGGTCTAGTCTGAACCACACAACTTACAAATGGGGAAACTGAGACCCAGAGAGGGGCAGGGCCTTGCCCAAGGTCCCACAGAACGAGGACCAGAACTCAGGTCTCTGGAAGCCTGGCCCAAGGCTATTTCCACTTCGGGTTTGTGTTTTATCTCGGAGGTCCTTCCTGGGAATCCTGGAGATCTTTCTCTCCCGCTGCCTCCCCTGGTCTGGGCCTCAGTTTCCACCAGGAGCTCCCTGTCACTGGAAGTACTCCTGCACAGCCTGAGATGCCGGGATCTGTGGGCCACAATTCAGAAAAGGCACTGTGCTAGGCGCTGTACAATGCTCTGGTGTGATTCTCACAGAAACCCTGGGAGGCAGGTGCTGCTCTGATCCCCATTTTACAGATAAGGAAACTGAGTCAGGAAGAGACGAAAGTGCCTTGCCCAGAATCACAGAGCCAGTTAGTGCCTGAGGCTAGATTTGAACTCAGAACTCAGGTCAATCCACCTTCCCGAGAGCGCTCTTTGTCTCATGTAAAACACCCCTGGTGACTTGGACACCGAGTTGCCACAGCCTGACCCCAAAGCTGACTTCTCTCTAGTCCTCCTTGACTGTATCGTGACAACACTCGGCTTTAACTGTAACAACTGAACACAGAGACACAAGACAGACAAGGAGCTGGCCTCTGGGCCAGGATGACCTGGGTTCAAATCCTGCTCCTGACTCATACTGGCCGACCCCTGGCAAGCCCCAGGCAGCTCCAAGTTACATAGTTGGGGGAGAATTTCAAAGGGAGACAAATAAAATCACGAGGCCAGTCCAACACCCAAACCTTGAACTTTTTATAGCTACTTACCCATGTTCTCTCAACGTGGGCCTCATAACACCTGTGTGAGGCAGGTCCCACATGCTGGCATTGATGTCCCCATTTTACAGGTGAGACTATTGAGGTTCTGAGGTTTTAAGTGACTTACCTAGGGTTAGTGTCAGAGGTAGGATCTGGCTGTTCCTACCCCCAGTTCTGCAGCAGGGCCTCGTGGACCAGGATGTCCCAGACCTAAAGCTATGTCATCCTTTCTCCCTCTCTGTTCCAGGAGAGTGTAAGCTCCCTGAGAGCACGGACTGCCTTTTTCCCTCTTTCCGTATCCTGTGCCTGGCATGTGGTAGGTGCTTAATAAATGCTTGTTGAATTGAATTGAGTGTAGAGAGTGTTCTATTTTTGGTTTTGTATCCCCAGAACCTAAGACCACGCCTGGGGCACAGCGGGCATCTAATAAATGTTTGTTGAAGAAATGGACAGATGGATGGATCTTGTCATTTATGCAGAGGAGGGAACTCGAAGATTAAGTGACTTGCCCAAGGTCAGTTGGGAAACCTGGGGCTTTGTGGCCTGAGGCGGATTGCATCAAAGCCAGACTTTTCTAGAATCCCACCCAGAAGCAAATCGCAGCAGATGGAGGAGAGGGCTGCGCCTCAGCTGCCCGCCTCCCAGCCAAGTGACCCTGGGCAAGTCATTCCACCCAAGCCCCAACTGCCTCACCTGTAAAATGAGGACGATCAGGCCACCGGCTGGGAGCCAGCTGCCGCAGATAAGGGCACTTTCCAAACTTCGAGTGTTGGGTGTGTGTTGGTGTTGGTCCTTGCTTCTGCTCCTCGTGGCTGAAGAGTCAGTCCTCCAGCTTATTCCTCTCTGGAGTTCCTTCTCCCTCTGATCCTTCCTTTCCATGGACCAAATCCCAGTTAAGATCATAAGAGCTAGACGGGGCTTTGCTGTTGCTCAGTCATTCCAGCTGTGTCCGCTCTCTGTGCCCCATTTGGGGTTTTCTTGGCAGAAACGCTGGACTGGTTGCCGTTTCCTTCTCCGGCTCATTTTACAGATGAGGAAATTGAGTCAAACAGGTGAAGTGACTTGTCCAGGGTCACCCAGCTAGAACATGTCTGAGGTCACATTTGAACTCAGGTCTTCCTGCCTCCAGGGCATTCTGGTGCCATCTAGTCGCCCCCAGGGCAGCTTTTGGGACTTTGTGGACAGTCTACTTCACACACCTCTTTTTAAGGCGCATAAGCTCTTAGATGGAAAAACTGAGGCCTATCAGGGCAAAGGGAGGTACCAAGGTGACCCAAGGAGTAACCATCAGACCTGGGAGGCTTGATCTCCAAACCCTGCTTTTTCCACGGTCTGTGTGTTGTGGATGGGACTCCTGACCCCACCCACGCAGTGAGATCCTGCACTCTCAGCTCCAAGGCAGCCTTGACCACAGCCCTTAGTGGGGTTGGGCCCAGAACAAGAGGACAACTTGCCTTTAGAAACTTACTCCTCAACCTCTTGGGACCCTCTAAGCACCCCCTGACTCCAGGAGGAGGAAGGCTCTGCTATGTTAGGGCAAATGGGGCCCTCAGGTGGTTTCCTGACCTTTGTCCCCTTGAGGCCTCACTCCCCTCTACTCTGTGACCCGGGGTGCTGCCTCCTTGCTGGTCCTGGCCATCCATCTCTTACCTCCAGGCAGGTCCGCTGGCTGTGCCCTCCTCATCTCCACTCCTGGCTCCCCTCAACCCCCACCTAAAGCACTCCCTTCTACAAGAGGCCTTTCTTGGCCCCTCTAAATTCTAATAATTCCTTCCCTCCCTTGGTTATAGGCAATTTGGCTAGAGAGATAGAGATACACACACATATGTGTACATACATATACATATGTAGAGAACGACATATATCTATCTATAGTTTGTCTGTACATAGCTGTCTGCATGTGGCTCCCCTCCTTAGACAGTGATCACCTTGAGAGCAGGGATTGTCTTTTGCTTTTCTTTGCATCCCCATTGTTTAGAACAGTGCCAGGCATGTAGTGGGTTCTGTCGAGAGCTGATACTATCTCTTCTCCTTCCAAATGGGGGTGGGGGTGATGTTCTCGAAAGGAGACTCAAATTGTAGCTGCCGCAGATGGTCTTAGGGGCAGCGAAGGAGGCCAGGGGGAGGCTGAAGTCTCAGAATACTGAATTTGTACAAACAGAGTGTCACCAGTCTCAGCCTGGCCCTCCCTAGCAAGCCAGGGCTTAAGGGCTCCAAGAATAGGGTGTTTTGAGACAGGTGTGTGAACTGGGTAATAAAGCAGAGCTTTGGGCTCAGAGTTGGCTAAAAAAACCCATTGCAGTGTCTGCGGCAGGAGATCTCTGCCCTTCAGCAGGACCTTCAGTGAGAGACTGCTCCTGGGCCTCAGGGGAGGGATGGGGGCCAAGAAGAAGGTGGGGGGCGGGGAGATGGCCTGGCTAGGACGACTTAACCATTTAGCTGCCAAAGGCTATGGAAGTCCTGGAGGAGAGTTTGAGTGGAAGTGTGGGGGAAAGAGCTAGATGGGCCGCTGTGGAGAGGGGATCGCCTCTGCAGAGCCTGGGAGGAAGGAAGAGATTTGAAAAGTGAAAGGTGAGGAGGATGAGATCAGAGGCCCTGGGTTTGAATCCAGCCTCAGCCTCTTCCCTGCAACCTTGGGCAAGTCTCTGACCTTCTCCCTTCTCTGTAAAATGAAAGGGCTTTGCCCTGGCTGCTGCCCATGCCCAGGACGCAGCCTTCCTGGATCGCCTCCTGAAAATTCCTTCTTTCCTTCAAAACTCAAACACTCTACGGGAAGCCTTTCCTGGTACCCCAGAAACTAGCGCCCCCCACCCCCCTCACTGGTGTAGCTTTTTATATACACGTCGAGGAACATGTGATTTCCCCCATTGTGATGAGAACTTCTTGGGAACAGGGCCTGCTTCACTGCTGTCCAGCTATCTCCAGTGCTCAACACAGTGTCCGATGTTGGTCAATCCCTCTCCCTCTCTCTCTCTTTTCCTCCCTCCGCCCTTCTCTCTATCTCTGTCTCTCTCCCTCTCTCTCCTCCTTCTTCCTTTCTCTCTCCTGCTTCTCATTCCTTCTTCTCTTTGTCTCTGTCTCTCTGTCTCTCTCTCTCTGTTCTCCTTCCACCCTTCTCTGGCCCCCTCCCTCTCTGTCTCTCTCATGCTCTTCCTCTCCCCACCCCTCTCTCCTTTCTCTCCCCTCCAATATTATTACATATGCATGCACACATATAGGGCTTAATATTTATTAACCGGTTGGTGGATTCGTTGACTTGAAGGCCCCTAATGTTCCCTCCTCTTCTAGGCCCTCAGATCCTTTTGTTAAATGTTGGCCGTGTCTAGGGCTCAGCTACCAAGGTCGGGGCCAGCCCTGAGTTGGCCCTACCTTAATCATCTGTAATTTAACACTCGCTCTTCCCTCCCAGGATTGTTATGAGGGTCAGATGAGATGATCTTTATAAAATTACTTTGCAAAACTTAAAGCTCTGAATGTGAGCTATGGTTCTTAGTTTGGGTCTATGGCTTCTGAGCCCGGCACATCAAACCCACCCGCCTGGCTCCTACGTTCATCCTACGTGTGCGCTTTGCCCTATGACCTATTCCCCCAAATCAACATTTAAGGTCCAAATAGCTCTGCCTCCTTCCTTCCATCGAGGCCCAGGCTCTCGTTCCTTGTCTTTGTGACATTTTCCCTCTTCATCTCTGTCTCTTAGAATCTCAACCTTCCTTTGGGGCTCAGCTCAGGTGCCAACTCACTCATGATGCCACCTCAATTTCCTTCCACAAATCGCCTGGTATTTAAGTAACTGTCTTTCCTTCCTTCCCCGCTAACCACAATAAAATATAACCTTCCTGAGACCAGGGACTTTTTCGGCCTTGTATTTGTGTCCTCAGAGGTCAAGGTGCGGTGGCAAAGTGAAGAGTCCGCACAATCCGGGTTCAAGTGCCACATGCTTCAGGGCGATTCTTGAGTGGGCATGAGTTGGATGGCTGGCCTATGAGGCCCAGCTTTAAGATTCTATGAGGAGGGAAGATAGCATCATTCATGCGATCCCTCTGAACTTTCCAGTAATGAAACTTTGACAGTGTCTAAAGCTGGCCAGCTCCATTCTGACCAGTCTAGATTCTGTCTTCAAACGGATGCCCGGAGTGCTACTTTAAAGCTTGTTTATTCAGACCAAAGTGAGACAGGCATTAACGTGAACAAAGAGATCTGTCCCACGTGGACAAGACTGTGCAGAAACACCGATTTTCTCACTCTTGGGGGCAATTTGTTTAAATGGCCCACATGGTTCTGAATGGTGCTGTAGAAGCTTGCCTTTGATTGAGAGATTACAAAAGTGGTCAAGCTATAACAGGGGGAGAAGATTGAAGTGTGGTCTCCTCTGAAGAGGGAAAATGGAGGAATCAATAGACCAGATTCTGACTTCAAGAGACTTCCAAGGTAATGATATTATCAGCCTAGAGAAAGGCCTTCATGTCTGAGCAGAGGTTTCAGAATTCCATGAGCTAATGGAACTGAGAGTCCTGGGAAACACAGAGAAGGCCCCAGAAGGGAGACTGGCACCTGGGGAGATGAAGCCAAGCATCCGAGGATATGCAGGCAGATGGCTGGTGGAGCCAACTCCGTTCACAGACCCAGAGGCGGGAGTGACCCCAGGGGTCATCTGGTCTTCCCTTTACAGATAAGGGACCTGAGACCCAGGAGGATTAAGGGACTCGCTCAGGGTCATCCGCTAAAGGGAAGGTTGGAGAAACAACCATCACTGCACCTGCATCTGACTGGGGCAACTCGTCCAGTCAGCTGGCGAGCGACTCCAAGCGCCTTCTGTGGCCGAGCCTGCAGCCGGCGAGCTCAGGACGCCCCGTCATTCTTACTTTACTTATCTAGATGAGACTCAGGGTCCTTGAGGCCAGAGCGGGATTTAGCCAAGGCCAGTCTGAGATGGTTCATTTGTAGTCAAATGATCTTGAAATGAGCCTGGTCAAATACCCCGTCGTTCTCCACCCCCTTGCTTCATCTCTGGCTATTAAAAAATACTGCTGTCTTTTGTTTGACCGCTTTTCTTTCCAAAGATACCCCCCTCCCTCCCTTTCTCAGACCCCTCCCCCCTTAGACAGAACGTCTAGTAATTCGTCTCCAAGGCCAAAGCCAGGTAACCCAAGATGTTCTCCAATGGGCCCACACAGAAAAACTTGTTCTGCTCAGAAGGCGAGGACTTGTCTTTCTTGGCCCCCAAGGTCAGAATTAAGAACAAGGGATGAAAGTTGAAGAGGGATCCATTTAGGGAGATGATGGCAATCGGGGACTAGATCTGCGACTTCAATAGCACAGGGAACTTCCGTGTGAGGAAATTCCACCTACTAGTGCATGATGGCACCTTCTCCAGAACCCTGAAAAATAAAGATATTTGCCCAGATCTTGCCCAGTCTGCGTCTGAGGCTTGACTCGAACCTGAGTCTTCTCGTCTCTGCGGCCAGCTCCTGCCGACTCTGGTCATCCCAAAGTACGATGAGCTGCCTTTGGGAGTCCCCACTTGTAGTGGCTTAGGAGGGATGGGGGGAATCTTCAAGCAGAACCTGAATGTTTGGAGGGGATTCTTATTCAGGTCTGAGGTCTCTGTGGGCTTGGAAATTCGGGGGCGGGGGCAGTGGTTTCCATGCCCTTTCTAGACAAGAGAGTCCACCCAGAGCAGGTTCGGCAATCCAGAGAGAGGAACCCAGTGCTTGGAACAATAACGTCACACCCAGGTTCCGTCTCAGGGTACCATCGGTACTTGTGGATGGTCATAGGCCAGCCACCTTCCTCCAAGAGTGACAATTACTCAGGCCTAGCCGACGATCAAACGGATAGAAAGAGCTTCGCAAACCTTTGTGCGCTAGAGTAATGGCGTGATCTTCTCCAGAAACAGAATGAGCGGTTAGACATTCGCAAGCGGTCGTGACGGCGGCTGTGGCTTTGCGTCTCCGTGTCTAATTACCCCAGGAAAGATATAATAACTGAGACTGCTAATGGCTGTGGCTTCTCCGATGACTTCAGGACGATGGCCAGCCCCAGCCTCCAGGTGGCTCTGGCTACTTACAGTTAGTAAGAAGGGCCCCTGCATGTATGAAATGGGGGCTTTGGGCTCTCAGGTTCAGAACAGCATCATTCATTTGGACTTCATGACAATTGCAGGCCAGGAAAATTGTCCTTTTTTTCTTTTTTGTTGTTGTGGCTAATTTTTTTCAATCAATGAAAATCCACCTTCTTCCCTCCTACCACCCTGCTCTATCCATTGAGAAAGAGAGGAAAACAAAACCCCTGTTATAAAAATGCATTGTCGAGCGAAACACATCCTGACATTGGGCGCATCTAAAAGATATACCCCTCAGTCTGCAGCCTGAGCCCATCACCTCTCGGTCAGGAGATGGGCAGCATGCTTCATCATCTGTCTTCTCTTGGTTTTTCTCTCGAGACTTATGGGTCTCTTAACACTTTTAAAAAATTAAGATGCTGGTAATAATAGCATTTTTATAGCATGTCAAGGCTTACAAACTGCTTTACATGTGTTATGTGAGCTTTACAACAAGCTTGACAGGTAGAAGCTATTATTATCCCCATCGTACAGGTGAGGAAACTGAGGCAGTCAATCATTAAGTGACTTGGCCAGGGTCACACAGCCAGTAGGTGCATGAACTCTGGTCTCCACAACTCCAAAGGCATCACTTTTTCTTACTAGCTGCCTAATTCTGCTTAATTTGGGGGTCATCGAAACATGACTAAAATTCTCTTGGGCTGTGACCAGATGCTGCTCCCTTAATAGCAGATAGACGACAAATCTGCTTTAACGATGACGAGACTTCCCTCAGTAAAACCGACTGGTCCTTTCTATAGGGCAACGCCAAGTTCTCTGTTCTATGTATCTGTGGAATTGTGGGATTTAGAACTGGAAAGAAATCGGCCAGTCACCTTGTCTAACCTTGCCTACTGGAAAGAAACACAGGCAGACGGAGGAAGAAGCAGGACCCAAAGTCATCTGAAAAGAAGCTATTGTCATCTTCAAGTATGGGAATAGCTTTCAAGTGGAAAAGGAAGGAGACTTGCTGCATCTGGCCTCGCCCAAGGCAAAGGTGTGGAGGTGGGATTGAAAGGAGCCCCCGAAGCCCAGCACAAGGACAGGGAGCCGTGTCCGTGCGACACAGACGGCTTCCAGAGGAGTGGGGGCTTCCAGATTCCAAGAGGTCTCCAGGAAGCAGGTGAATGACCCCTTTTGGGAGATGGTGAGAGTGTAGGGGACTCTTGGGGCAATAGGTTACACCAGTCACCCTCTAGGTCCCCTCCAACACTGAGGTTCTAGGATTCTGACTTTGGACTCCAAAGCCAGGGCTCTTTTGGCTCCCCAGGCTATCTTGTTTCTTGCTTCTTTGGAAAAAGATTTTCCTTTGCCAGCAAACCAGCCAAAAGGTCCAGACCTTCAAGCGACGTCTCTTTCATACAAGGATGTAGGGGTAGTATTTCTTCAGCCCCCACCTGGACAAGAAGCACATCTCTGTGCGAGCCACATCGGAGAGGAGCCCGAAGAGAATGTTTGAGCCAGACTCCCCAGGAAGGGGTCAGCAAACAGTGATCAAACCAACACTACCAACTGCGTCTTAGGCACCAGGGACGGTAATAGCAGTAACACCGGCCAATGCATTCTACGGCCTCTGGCCGCCCAGGAAAATCAAATGGAAATGCCTTCCCAGCCAGGAGCCAAGTGGTCGCTCAAGGGTTGCCAGGACTTTCTGTATGTTACCTGTTCCTCTTCAACGACCATGGGGGCAGGTGCTAACATCATCTGCATTTTCAGATGAGGAAACTGAGGCACACAGGACCATATTAAGTCCAGAGCTGGAAGGAACGTTCGAGGTCATCCAATATGGCCACTATGTCTGCAAAATGCGTTGAGGAATGAGCCCTGCCCAAGAGGTGTCACGTGGGCTCATCAGTTCCTCCTTTCAATGACTTAACACCTTGGAGTGAGTGCCAGGGAGAGGAGTGGCTGCCCACCAGAGGAGCTTCTCCCAAAGGAGGCAGGGTGAACATTTGTTTCACGATGAAGAAGGAAACAAAATCAAATGACAACATGTTCCCAGCCCGAGGCCAAAAGGAGCCTACGGGGCGTTTTAAAATAGGGGAAGAATTAATGTGCCACAAGGATGGATTCAAGCTTGGAAAGGCACAGGTCGACATTTTATTCAGCAAACAGTGACATGCCTGCTCTGTGCCAGATACTCGTAATACAACAAAACACAATTTAACAAGAACCCAACACAATACAACACACACAACACAACTTAACGCAACCCAACACAATATAACATGACCCAACACAATATGGCAAAGACTCACAGGTCCTAGAGCTGTCAGAGAGATCCCGGAGACCCCTTAGCCACTTCCTCATTTTGTAGAAGAGGACACGAAGGCTCAAGGAAGGGGGACTGACCCTGGGCAAGTCACTGTCATGATCTGCCTCAGTTTCTCCAACTGTAAAATGGGGATGATAATAATAGCTCTTCCCTCTCAGAGCTGTTGCAAAGACCAAGTGAGATGTTTATAAAGTCCTTAGCACAGAGTCTGGCACATAGTAGGCACTTAAATGCTTATTCCTTTCCCCACCTTTTGCTACTTTAATAACTAAATCTGCACTTTAATGGGGCACAAGATTGGGCTGTCATAATAGATTTCACTTGATGGCTAAGTGAGATCGTTATGAGAATGGTATTATATACCTATAAATTATTATTTATAGCACTTTGTGCCTGACATATTTGTCCCTGCTCTCTCTCTCTCTCTCTCTCTCTTTCTCTCACTCTCTCTCTTTCTCTCTCTCTGTGTCTCTGTCTCTTTCTCTCCTCCCTCCCTCCTTTCCTCCATTTCTTCCTCTCTTCCTTCCCCCTTCTCTTTCTTCTTCTCCCTCCCTCTCTTCCTCCTCTTCCCCATTAAGTGATTCCTTCTCAAAGGTTTAGCTGAAATGGCTCCCCCCTCTTCACTGGTATCCTCAAGTATTACAGATATGGCTCCCTCACTCCAGTCAGTGTGTCCTCCAGGCACATCATAGGGGCTTAATAAATGCTTGCTGCTTAATTGACTGACATCATCAGCATTATCACAAAGACCTCATCTTAGAGACATTTCAGAAACTCTGGTATATCCTAGAAGGGCTTTGGAGAAATAAGCTCTCTGAGGACAGGAGCTAGGTTTTGCCCCTGTATTGTTCCCCAGCACACATTAGGTGCACACATTAGTACAAGCTCCATGGCAGACCGTGCGTCTGCTTACCAAGGATCAAACTGGCAGAGCCTGGGGGGCTCAAGGATGCAGCCACAGTAACTTAAAGACTACAGGCTGAGCTCTGGGGAAGTGATGGCTCATGTCTCCGCCCCACATAAACCTAAGGTCTTTGAAGAGTTAAATCAATTAATCTGCAAGCATTTAATAAGCACCTACTATGTGCCAAACACTGTGTTAGATGCTGGGGATACAAGTGCAAAGATGACCCTTCATTCTACCTGAGGAGGTCACAGGTAAAAATGTTCTGCACGAATAGGAAGTCAGCACAAATGAACACGTGTATGCACACATACACATGAGCATAGAGTAGCGTGGGAGGGAGGATACCGACCTGGGGCAGATGAGGAAAAGCTTCCCGCAGAATGTGGGGTCGAGCAGCTCCACGCAGTGGATGTGACCGGGGAGAATTCCAAGCCTGGGAGGTGGTCGCTGCCAGGGCCCAGAGAGGGGACACGACAGAAATGGCAAAGGGGGGAGGATGTAGAGCCACACCTGGGAGGGAGAGACCTGGGTTCAGTTTCTGCCTCTGATTCAGACAAGCAGCAAGACCCTGGATCAGTCACTTAACCTCTTGGTGGGGCTCCCCTCTCCTCAAACAATGGACAGAATGGATAGAATGTCTTGCTTGCCACACATAGTAGGCTTTTTGCTGGGCTAGGCTGGCCTCCCTCCACATTGATGGGGCTTTCCTGGCATCTCCTGAGCAGTCAGAGTTATTCAGGAATCTTTCTAGGCCTCAAAGTGGTCACCTACTCACTCAGCCCTGGGGGTCTGGTGGGAACATGGGCTTCTTTGCTTCTAGAATGACCCAGCCCTGATTTGGTGATGGCTGTCCTGGAAGGCACACAGCTGATGCCACGACTGAGCGCTGTAGACGTAGTGCCAAGGATCCGATTTCAAATCCCACTTGATTACTTACCGGCTGGGTGACCTTGGGTAACTCACTCCCACCTCTCTCGAGCTGGCAGCGCTGGCCTCCGCTCCTTCACCTGGGAAGTCTGAGATAAGAATTCCCTTAATAATTCCCCTCCTGGGCTTTTAAAAAGCTCAGAGGAGATTTTGTAGGAAGCCTTTGCAAACCATATGTTTTGTTGCTGTTGGAGAGCTAGGTGGCACAGGGCATAGAGTGCTGGGCCTGGAGTCAGGACGACTCATCTCCCTGAGTTCAAATCTGGCCTCAAACGCTTACAGGCTGTGTGACCCTGGGCAAGTCACTTCACCCTGTTTGCCTCAGTTTCCTCATCTGTAAAATTAGCTGGAGCAGGAAATGGCAAAGCACTGCAGTATCTCTGCCCAGAAAACTCCAAACGGGGTCACGAAGAGTCAGACACAACTGAACGACGGCAAAAATCACACACCTGGGCCTTAATTCTTCTTATCTCTGTGGCAGCATGGCTGGCCCAACCCCCACTGTGAGGACCAGTGGGCATGTGACATAGAGCTCCCATTCTTAGCAAGGCCATCCTCCTCTCTTGAGGTCTGTGGTGCAGACAGTAGCCTCCAGGGGCCAAATGAAAGCATCTTTCTGAGAGCTTCCTTTATTAAGTCCCTGGAAAATGAGCCAGGCTCTTGTTCCCTAGACACAAAACTGCCCTTCTCATCCTTCCAGCATGTGCCCCTCATGAGCACTGAATCCTACTCAGGACTCTTAGAGCAGGAGAGAAATGGGTACGATTATCAATAACACTGGCCAAATAAATGATCCTTTATATCCACAGAGATGGAAGAGAGCCTGAGTCACCACCTACTGCAGCCCCTTCCCTGAGGTAGGACTCACAGTAAAGCCACGGACCTGTTTGACCCCTCTGCCCCCAGGGACCTGCCACCGCTCAAACCAGTCCATTCCCATGTCGGATGCTCTCCATTGTTAGGGGCTCCTTCTTGTAGAATCATAGAATTTCAGAGGCAGTGGGGGTTTGCAAGACAGGCTCTGCCAAGCTTTTTCCCGATAGGACCTAGCATTTGGGGTGGAGAGGTGAGCTCTTTAACAGGATACCTGCTATATTTGTATTTGTATTTGATTATCCTTTTACAAATCCAATGGAACTGCTGCCCAGACAGTGAATCCTGTGCAGAGAGAAGTCTGCTGGGGTTGCCAGAGGCGGTGTGGACCAGGATTGCAGAATGGATTGTTGGAGAGGGGCAGGAGCAGGTGAGCTTGGGCAATAGCACCCCATTTATTCTCAGTGTCCTGACGGCTAAGACAGAGACAGACAGAGAGACAGTGACAGAGACAGAGACAAAGAGAGAAAGAACAATGTCCTCCAACTTTGTCACTATGACGACGTGGTCCAGCCAGAACTGAATACAAACCCAGGCCAGGCAGGAGCCTCCGCTTCACTCCCTCTCAGTGCTGCATCTCCCAATGCAGCCTCAGACAAAAGACTCCCCTCTGGCTTTGACTTCCTTTTGTGAAATGGGCTCTAAAACATTTCCTGTTTTTATAGCCAGAAATTCCAACCTTGTTCTGTTTTGGGCTTTATCATTTATTTTGTTGTTGTTTGTTTTAAATAGTTACATATTTAACATTCATTTTTTTTTAAATTTTGAGTTCTAAATTCTCTCCTTCCCCTGGCCCCTTCCCCACTCCTGAGAAAGTGAGAGATAGCCTCAATTCTGCATGTGAGGTCATGCAGAAATATTCCCACATGAGCCATGAGTCACTCATTTTAAAGACTAGCCCAGATAGAAACCTGGACTTGGTATCAGGAAGATCTGGGTTCAAATCCTGATTCCAACACTCCTATGAATCCTCTCTGAGTCTTGGCTTCCTTGCTTGTAAAACAGGGATAGCCCCTGCACATACACACACACACACTCACACACACACTCGCACACACGTGCACACACACGCTCACACACACACACTCGCACACACATGTACACATACATGCTTTGTGGTAATTAAATGAGAGAATGTACAGAAAGTACTTTGTAGCCCTTTGGGCTCGAGAGAAAACCTGTGAGAGGATTCTCTTATTCAGTCTTCAAGGGTTCCTGATTTTGTCGTGGCTGAAGCTCTTTCTCTTGCAGGTTCTCGAGGCTTCTCTGTGTCTCAGGACTCATCCATCTCATGAGAACAAGCCTCTGCATAGTTAGTGAAACTGCTCCACAGAGAATAGACACACAGTCCAGTGAGGTACGATAAAATGAGCCGGACCTAGAGTCCCAGGTCCTGGGTTCAAGTCCTGACTCAGCTAAGACAAGTCTCTGAGACTCTGTCCCCTCATCTGTAAAATAAGCGGGTTGAATTAGAAGGCCCCTAATGTCCAAGGCTCCTTAGCTCATCACAAGCCAGTCTTACCCACAGTCTGATCCCTCTTCATGATCACCCAAGGTCAGCAGGAGCACAAACTCCACCACCAAACCCCTACAGGGCACCTCCCTATTAATCTTAGTCTGGCTCCCACTTTCTCACTCTGACCAGAGGGAGAATGAATATATTACGTATATATACATACATATATACATATATGTAATTGTTTTCTATGCGCTAAGGATATTAGCAAGCAAAGATCCTAAAACAAAGCCCCGACGGCCCCACCCTAGTTGCATCGTCACCACTGGTTGGATTCTGGGATCTCTAGACACCTTTCTGTCCCAGATATCTGAGTCTGGACTGCACAAGATGCCACCCGACCATGTCATCACAGGCCCATCTAACAATGATGGCCATCCCGGGCAAGATCAATTAAACATTTAATGAACGATTATTTCACTGGCCTTCCTTTAGTATTTAGTATTTAGGGGGTGGGTCAGATGGCTAGAAGGGCTCTTTCCAAAGCTCTTTCAGAAAGTTGGAGCTTTTGCCTTCAGCGAATCTCCCCAGAGCCAGCAGAGGTGTCAGTCATTGGACTGCTCTCCCACCTTCCCCAAAGCACACCAGTCACTCTGGCTTGACAGCTCAGTGACAGCTGCCAGCAGTGCAGGGTCCTCCCAGCGCGTGACTGTCGGCCACACAAAGAAAGGAAGCCCCTCTCAGTCCAAGAGAACACGTGCAGGGCTGAGGGCTCAGCAGGGGCCCCACCCGCAGAGGGGCTACATTAGGGGCCTGGACCCCCTCCCAGGCATGAGTCTGTGCCAGCCTGGAATGAGGAGGGGGCTGGACTCGCTGTGGCCCATCCACTGTGGGAAACAGGAGGGGCAGGTCTGATGCCGGTGATATGATCAGCCCAACTGCAGCCTTCCTAGGGATGGTTAAGGCAAAGGGGCATCCCGGTGATTCTGCAGTCAGCTAAAAACCTCGGAGCCTCAGACAAAACTGCAACGCATTCACTTTATGTAGATTACCTACGTGCATCATATATCTGAAACGGCCACTAGGCGGCACCGTAATGCACAGAGTCCTGGGCCTGAGTCATTCTTCCTAAGTTCAAACCCAGTCTCAGACACTTACTTGCTGGACAAGTCGCTTCAGCCTGTTTGCCTCAGTTTCCTCATCTGTAAAATGAGCTGGAGAAGGAAATGGCAAAGCACTCTAGTGTCTTTGCCAAGAAAACCCCAAATGGGTCGCAGAGAGTTATACACAACTGAAAAATGACTGAACCACAAAATAAATACGATTACAAATGAAACCAATCACACTGAAATACAATTATCGAACCACTGACAAAAAATGCAGAACCCCTGACCGAAGTCATTGATTAAAATGTTTACCAGCACGAGGCTTAATTAACCCTGCAGTACCTGACTTTAAAATCTGGGCCTGAAAAAGGGAAGGGTTTCATAATGGGGAGATGGAGGAGGGCTCTGCGCGCATGTCTAGGGGTGTGGGTGTGGGCAGAGGGTTAGACATCCACTCTCGTCTTGGAGGATCTTGTGAATGGAGGCGCCAAGGTCAGAGAGAGGCGAGAATCTCGCCAATGTCCATGAGCTGGAGGAGAACGATGGCTTGGGAGCTCCCACTATGTAGCTCAGACTACAAATCCGACTTCACACCCCCCAGCCAGTGCCGTCTAAAGGACAGCCGGGAAGATGAGAAGGGCCGGGATGGTTTCTAGCCCCCGGTTTAAGACCAGATTGGAGAAGCTCTCCAAGAGCCGTCCGTGTCCCTGGACCAGGCAAGCACAAATGGCGCCATTTTCTTTATGGCTTTCGCTGTAATTGCCCCAATTACTCAAGGGGGTGGAAAGGTGGATCAGCAGCCTCCCGCTCCAGGCTGTTCAGGCCCCAAGCAGATGGTCTTGACCTGGGTTAGGGAGGCAGAGGAGGGAATTATTATGCCAATGTTCCTAGGAAAGGCTGCAGGGTCTGGGACAGCCTCACGGTTATCGGGCCATGGAACGGGCCGCTCAGTCCCCACCACGAACTCTCTTTGGAGAGCAGACAAGAGAACCCCGTTGGTAGAGAGGAGCCGGACGGCAGCCTTCCTTCCCAAAACAACCGAGGATTTCAACGAAGGGGCCTGGGGTAGCCAAGCCCTTTTCTTTTTCCTTCTTGCCTCAGAAGACTAGAGCAGATGGGCAGCAGGGATACGGTGTGTGGGTCTGAAAGGCAGATCTTAAGGTGATCGGGCCTGGTCAGCATGTCACTGGTGAGGAATCTCCTGCTTCTCCATTCATCCCACCCCCATCCCCACCACCACCGCTGCAGGTGGAGCCGTGTTCATGGACCTTTCTGTGGAGGTTTTGACAAAAAAGAGCTGTTTGGGGCCTGTTTCTTCCCTGACAGATTTATAATTAGACTTGTGTGGTGGGAGCAGCCAGGTCATTTACACAAGGCAGCTCACAGATCACGCCATACTGTGCGCAGTTATTAAAACACGCCTGGAGGGAGCGAAGAAGGAAACGAGGATTCACGCAGCATCTACTGTGTGCTAAGGGCTCCACAAACATTCATTTGATCCTCACAGCACCCTGCCAGGGAGGCACTATCATTATCTCTGCTTTACAACTGAGGCGACTGAAGCTAACAGATTAAGTGACTCGCCCAGGGTCACACAGCTAGTAAGCGTCTGAGGCTATGCTTGAACTCGGGTCTTTCCAACTCCCAGCCCAGTTCTCTATCCATTGGGCCACCAAGCGTGGCCCAGTGGGGAGAAAAACTCAGGGTCCTAAAGACGCAGGTTCAAATCTGGCTTATGATACGTACTAGCTGTGTGACCTTGGGCAAGGCATTTAGCTCATATTTGCCTCAGTTTCCTCATCTGTAAAACAAGAATATTACCTGCCCCTCGGGGTTGTTGTGAAGACCAAACAAAGTAATATTTGCAAAGTTCTTAACACAATGCCTGGCACATAGTAGGTGCTTAATGAATTTGTGTTCCCATCCTTTCTTCCAGGATTTAACCTATTTCCAAGGAGATGATAAACTGCTTGAAGCCAAGTTTAAGCTGAAGGCTAGTTTTTGTATCTCCGCCACCCAGCAGCGGTTCACACACTAGAGGTTCAAGAAATGATGTCAAGGTCCTCTCTGAGAACAAAGGACAAACATGGCCGGATTGGAGCAAACTGAACACACAGGAGGATGTGAAGAGGCTAACAAAACGTGCTCTTCTCAAAGCAGGCTTCATGTTACGAGTTAGCATACACACGCCTGTGGCTCCTGCTGCCGAGAGGCCAAGCGAGGCTGGTCGGTGGGATGGAGTGGACAGAGGCCTGGGTCTGGAAGCAGTAGAGCTAGGCTTGAGTCTTGGGGTGATACCCGCGCGACATCAAGCCCGCCTCTTGGCATTGGCTTCCTCATCTGGAAAGTGAGGGACCAGATCATCCGGAGGCATCTTCTAGCTCTCAATCTTTTCCTTCTTCTCCACTCCTTTACAATAATGTGGATGTTTCCTCCTCTCAAAATACCGTGACTGAATTAACCAGCATTAACTTGACATAATTTCCTCAGTATCATAGAGTTGAATGAGAGGCCCTTGGCACAGTGGATGGAGGAGCCACCCTCGAAGCAGGAAGACAGGGATGAGGTGTGCTGGGCATGGGAACTTATGTAAATCACCCTTACTGCCCCGGGCAAGTCCGGCAGATTCTAAGTCACAGAGGGGGTGCTGAAAGACATCAGCGGAGGGAGTTTCCATACCTGGAGTTTCCTACATTCTTATATGGCAACATATCCCACAGTAAACTCTGTAACCCCCCACCCTACCCCGGGCCTAAGTCTAGTCTTTTAGGCCACTGAGAGCACAAATTGAACCTCTTAGAGGAGGAAAGAAAAGATCACAGAATCGCAATGGAGCTGGAAAGGATCCCAGAGGAGCGGTAGCATGACTGCCTTCAGCTTACAGAGCAGGAAATGGAGACCAGAAAGGGAGCGTTACTCCCTTGGGATCACGCAGCAAGAGGCAAAGGCAGAATTGGAACTCAGGGCATCTGATTCCAAATCTAGCCACCTCTCCAGGAGATCAGTATTCCTAACGTGTGTGTGAGTGTGTGTGTGTGTGTGTGTGTGTGTGTGTGTGTGTGTGTGTGACAGAGAGAGAGAGAGAGAGAGAGAGAGAGGGAGGGAGAGGGAGAGGGAGAGGGAGAGAAAGAAATCTTCTGGTAGTCTGGAAAAACTAATGGGCTCCTCAGAATAATGTTTTTAAATGCAGGAAATAAACCACAAAGGATTCCAAAGGACACCAATTATATTAAAGATGCACTCAAGTTTGCAGACCCCCTGACGTTTATCCACACAAGCCTTGGGAGTCCCTGGACCCCAAATTAAGAAGCCCTACGTTGGATCTCGCCAGGATCCCGTAGAGCAGGATACTGCTACTACCGCTGCACTCACTTGACCAATACTACAAATATTTTTAAGTGGCATCAAAAATGAAGAGATTCAGTAGATTCTAATTTCTTATCAATTGGTTGATACTCTTATCAGTTTGTCCATGGTGAGGAACTAATTAAAAGGGAGTTCTCATCTTCTTTTCAAATTGATTACCCGCAGCTGTATTTTTGCTTCTTTCTCTGCTGCGATTGAGGCAACAATTGAGGTTTTCCCAGTCCCTGACCAAGAGAGTGGCAATCAGCTGCAACAGCAAAGGGCCATCAATCATCCTTCTTTATTTGGGGCCAGGGGAGGAGAAGGGAAATTAACTTGTCCCTGGAGCCACCTGTCCACCAAGGGCATGCAGGGAGGGCCTCCGAAGGCAGTTATCCCTGAGGCCAATGAATGGCAGCCAGGGGAGGCAGGATGCTCTAAGCGAAAGCAGGACTGCTAATGAGTAAAAGGACTCCCTCTCCATACTCTCCTCTCTACCTGGGCAGAATCCAGCTCTTACCCAGCACAGGCGGCTTTCTGACTACTGCCCACACACCCACCTCACCCATGCCTGGCTCCAGGTGGAGAATCACACCCCTAGGGCCTGTCCCCTAGGCTCCACTGAAGGGTGAGGAATGCAGGACCACTTGAAAGGATCCCCAAGCACAATAAAATCCTACTTCCCATGCCACCTTCCTGCAGATGTCATAAGAAGGGAAAATAAGGGCGTAGGAACACAGGATTGAGAGGCAGAAGGGGCTTTGAGATCCCTCAGTCCAGTCCCCTCATTTGACAGATGAGGACACTGTGGCCTAGAGTGAAAGTGAGTTTCCTAATGTCACACAGAGAAAAAAGTGCCATAAGCAGGAGCCCAGGCCAGGGCCTCCGAATCCATGCAAGCCAGAGGCTCCCTCTCTGCAGCCCTGGGAAATCAATTGTGCAAAAAAAAAAAAAAAAAAGGTTAATGCTGCGTAATTTAGCCATGGCGTTTTGAGGAGGGAAAAATCCATGGGGGGAGTGAACAGGATGCTAGAGAGCCTCTGATGGCGCAGCATCGTTACAACGAGCCCCGTGTCTTGCCCACATAAGCCAGAGCAGATTTCCATGCCTGTCACTGGGCATGAAAATCCTGGAATACTGGGCATTCAGAGCCATGCTTCTAAGCCCTGGCTCTGGGTCAAGGAGAATGTGTTCAAATCCCACTTCTATCATTAACCTCCTGTGTGGCCCAAAAATCCCTGGGCCTCTCCTTTGTTATTTGTGAAATGAGGGATGCCTTTTGTGGTCCCTGTTGGCTCCAAAACAATGTTATTCTGGTCTCCCTCATTTTACAAGAGGAAATCCTCATATTTCACACTCAATTAATAGCAGTAATAATGAATTAATTAAGGCCGTTTACTGATAACTCCTTCCTTCCTCAATTCACATCACTCAGATGCTTTCCCCCACTGTCTCCTCCTTCACTGCTATCTCAAACAGAGAGGTGGCCCTTGTCCTTGCCAAGAGAAAGCTTTCTATATACACCCTCCACTCCAGTCTTCTGGCTTCTGACCCCATTATTCAACTGTAACTGTTCCCTCCAAAGTCATCGGTGATCTCATAATATCCAAATCCAGTGGCCTTTTCTCAACCCTCCTCCTCCTCCTTGATTTCTTTGAAGCCTTCATCATGGTCAGTCACTTCCTCTTTCTGGACACTCACTCCTCTCTTAGATTCTTATCACTTTTCTCTCTCCTTTCTCCTCCTACTTGTCTGACCACTATTTTTTTCTATCCTTTGTTCTGGATCTTTGTTCATGTCACATCCATTAACTATGCATCCCCCAAGGCTCTATCCTGGGTCCACTTTTTTCTATATATTCTTTCACTTGGTCATCTCATCAGTTCCTAGAAGTTTAATATCTTCATGTGGATGGCTGTGAAATCCTGGCTATCTTCTGGGCATCCCACCTCATGTCCTCTAGGCATCTCAAACTCAATGTGTCTAAAACAGAGGTCATTGTCGCTTCCACACCCAACCCACACTTCTTCCAAACATCCTTATTTTTGTCCAGACCACCATCATCCTTCTGCTTGCTCAGAGTTGCTACCTGTCATCCTCTCCTCACTGTCATCCCACATATCCAATAAATCACAAAATCTTGCTGTTTCCACTTCCATAATCTCCTCCTCCTGCTCCCTGCTGTCCATTAACATGGTGACCACTGAAGTGTTAGCCCTCATCCCCTCTCTCTTGCACTATCCAATTTCCTCCTTACTGGGTCCCCTGCCTTGAGTGTGTCCCCTCTGCATTCCATCTTCCAATTGGCTGATGAGCCTCATAAAGTATAGGTCTGACTATGTCACTCTCTACTCAGTAACCTTTGCTAGCTCCCCATCACCTCCAGAATCAACATAAAGCCCTCTCTTTGGCATTTAAAGCTCTACATAACCAGGCCCCTTCCTACCTTTCCAGTCTGCTTACATTCTATTACAAATTTCCCTCCATGAAGTCTCATCCAGCCATACTCATGCTTTTCTTTACATGTGACACTCCACCTCCTCTCAACATGCCTTTGCCCTGGCTGTTCCCATGCCTTAAATACTTGACCTTCCAACCTCTAACTCTTAGAATCTGGGCTTCCCACAAAACCCAGCTCCAGAACTGCCTCCAAGGAGGCATTTCCCAGTCCCCTTAGCTTCTAGCGCCTTGCCCCCAAAGGTTACCATACATCTGATCTTTATCTTGTGCGTGCCTAGTTGTCTGAATGCCATCACCCACATTAGAAAGGGAGTGCCCTTCACGGCTGTTGCCGTTTTCTTTTTGTATTTCCAGGACTTAGCGTAATACCTAGTACCTAGCAGGTATCTCATAAATCGTTTGTGATGGACTGGTACATTGATGGGATTTCTAACCAAATCAATAGGACTTTATTCCATTGGCAGTGAGGAGCCACTGAAAGTAGATCTTTGTGGCCACAGCAGCAGTGGGAAGAGACTGGAGCCAGAGAGACAACTTGGATTATAATAGCTCTTCTGACGTTTTTGGGCCAGGGGCAATGAGGGAATGACTTGAACAAGGGTGGTGGCACACCTGTCTCATAAAAGCAAAGTCGGAGAGTCTATCAGCAGCAGACTCTGCAGGTGTGTATGCCCCACTGTCATAGCTGATGCTCTGAATAGACACATCGTTCTCTGGAACACAAACATGGCAGCCAGCCTTCCTTTGAAGAAAGAAGCCCAATGGCTGCAGTTCTGTTATTGGCAGCTGCCCTACCCAGAAAGTCAGAGCTGGTGGAGACCTTCATTACCACCTGTGGGCTAAGAATTCTGAGCCAGAAAACCTGTCCCCCCTCTGTTACTCCCTTGGTGACCCTGCGTAAGTATCTTCACCTCCTCTGTAAGAGCAGAAGGCTGGACTAGACAACCTGAGATCCTTCTCAACTTTCGATCTTGGGTCCTAGGTGTTGTCTTGGGGAGTTTACTTGACCTCCCTGGGCCTCAGTTTCTTCTCCTGTAAAATGTGAAGTTTGAACTTGATGCTTTCCAAGGTAGGTGCCTCCCAGCTATAGAACTATGAGCCTATGAACCCCTATTCCCTTGATGTGCCTAATGTTCCTTCACATCTGTGATTTCCCTTGTATAAGGAGCTCAGGATGACAAATTTCCTCCACCAGGGCAGGTGGGGACCTGTTCTGCAACTTAGAATCTTCAAGAGTTGCTTGAGTCACTGAGCTGATAAGTGACTTGTCCAGGGTCACACAGCCAGGACATGTTGGACTAGAACCGAAGCCCAGGTCTCCCTGCCCCTGTGGCCCACTCTCTGACCACTTCTCCACACCGTCCACCTCCTATGATGAAATGAAGATTTGTCCACAGTTGCTCATTGCAATGCCCCATCTGTGCCAACCCCACACCTGCTTCCAAAGAGGCCCTGAATCATCTCTCCATGAGCACAGGAGGCCATTCCAGCTCCCAGGCAGAGTCACATTCAAGAGGATCCATGCGTTGGATTGGGGTTGGACCGAGTGACTTCTCTAAACCTTTGCAACTTGAAGATTCTGTACATAGGCTGGCCCTCAGTATTGGCTCCAAAAAAAGAGATTCCTTTGAAAGCTACTTCATCTCCTTTCAAAGCTCAGCTCAAGGGACACCTCCTTCCGAAGCCCCTCTTTGATTAAACAAGTGGCCGGTGCCCCTCTCCTCTGAAATAAGTGTCTATATCCTACATTCACGTATCTGTGAATGTGTGTGGCTTAGCAAATGTAAACTCCTCGAGGGCAGGGACTTCGCTTTTGAATTGGTAATTCCAGCACCTAACAGTGACTGGTCCATAGAGAGTAGCCACGGAGCCTTTGATGTCATTGGCATGGGGAGCTTCCAGCTGAGGAGAGCCCCCTACCAATGCAAGTCTTATTTGCAGCTTGTAACCCTAGACTTACCTGGAGTACAGAGGAGTCACATCGTGTGTTTCAGAAGGCTCTTGAACCCGGCTCCAGTCCAGCTATCCATCCACACTCCACCTTGCCTGTACCTAGTGGGTATGATCCAATGAGCCCTCCTCCCACACCCCTCTGCTGGAATGAGGTACCTCACAATGAAGTGGGCAGTATGTACAGAAGCAGTGACCCTTCTCCTTTGTGCATACAGCCCTGCATAGGGACCAACCAGGAACCCCTGTTTATGCCTGCCCCTTAGCAAGAGGCCAGAGAACAAGGTACTGGAAGTGACTTGGCCCTCCCTCTCACACCAATGTTTTTTGAGTGAATGAAAGGAAAACTGTCTGCCTGTTTCTCTGCCTTTGTTTCTCCTCCCGTTCCCAAAAGGCCACGCTCAGATTTTAATCAAGTAACAGTGGGGTAATGTGGGGTAAGAGTCCCCACTGTATCTGGACCGAATTTGTAGATTATTGCATTTATGGGGAAATATCGTTCAGGTTCTAGAGGACAGCCCTAAAAATGTTTGGAAGCCAGCCTCTTTCTAAGTTGCAAATTATGATAAAAATGTTAAGCGTGATTATTATCTATCTTTGGAGAGTGCCTTGGGCCACATTTGGTGAATTAGTGCACCGTAGCTGCCAATTATAAATCAGCAGAACCAGTCACCAAGAGGGGCTTTTCGCCTTTTTTGTGTAAAGCAGGAAGGCCTAATTCAGCATCCTAGAAATCACTTTTAGGAACTTGGAAGAAAAACAACCCTTATTGGAGGAGTAAACGGTTCATTGCAATCAAACAATGGGAGGGCCCTTTGGGATCCGCACTTATCACCCCTGCTCTGATTTTCAGCTTTATTTGGTTCACTCTGCTAATGATGCATCTAGCCTGCTGTAAGGGGATCTTTAACAATAGTGAAATCCCAATTCCCGACTTGTTATATAACGATGGAAGCTTTGGTCAAGCACGGCTTTAAACTCCTGGAGCTGTGCGGCTGAAATCTTCATTGCTTTTAGACTTCCTTCGGTTTCTCCACTGGAATGCTGTCCCACCGCTGTGAGGCTTCCTTCCATCCTTGGATCTTTCAAAGCCCAACTCAGGTGCCTCCTCCTACAAGACTCCTAACCTGATTCTTTCTCCCCAACCCAACCCAATCTCTCTCTCTTTCTCTCTTTCCGTCTCTCTGTCTCTGTCTTTCTGTCTATATCTCTGTCTCTGTGTGTCTCTGTCTCTCTGTCTCTCTCTGTATCTCTTTCTCTGCCTCTCTCTCTGTCTTTGTTTTTGTCTGTCTCTGTCTCTCTCACTCTCTCTCTCTCTTTCTCTCTCTGTTTGTGTATGTATGTGTGTGTCTGTCTGTCTGTCTCTCTCTGTCTTGTCTGTCTCTGTCTCTGTCTCTGTCTCTCTCTGTCTCTCTCTCTCTGTTTGTGTGTGTGTCTGTCTGTCTCTCTCTGTCTTTGTCTTTGTCTGTCTCTGTCTCTCTCTCTCTGTCTCTCTCTCTCTGTGTCTCTCTCTCTGTCTGTCTGTCTGTCTCTCTCTCTCTGTTTGTGTATGTATGTGTGTGTGTGTCTGTCTGTGTCTGTCTTTGTCTGTCTCTATCTCTGTCTCTCTCTCTCTGTCTCTGTCTCTCTCTCTCTCACTCTATCTCTCTCTCTTTGTCTCTGTCTCTGTCTGTCTGTCTCTCTCTCTCTCTCTGTTTGTGTATGTATGTGTGTGTGTGTCTGTCTGTCTCTCTCTGTCTTTGTCTCTGTCTCTCTCTCTCTCTCTCTCTCTCTCTCTCTCTGTCTCTCTCTCACTCCTTCTCTCTGTCTCTGTCTCTGTCTCTCTCTCTGTCTCTCTCTCTCTCTCTCTCTGTGTGTGTGTGTGTCTTTGTGTGTCTGTCTGTCTGTCTGTCTCTCTCTGTCTCGCTCCCCCCCAGAATTAGGAAAGCTTGGAGAAATGTCAGCGGGTTGGGGTGGGAGTGGGGGAGTAGAGAGGAGTAGAGGCTGTAATGGCTTCTCTTTGGGGCATACTGAATTTAAGATGCCTGTGGGACATGAAGTGGGAAATACCCAACTGGTACCTAGCAGTGTGGAACAGGAACTTGGGAGACAACTGCAAAATTTCAGAATTGCAAACAACCTCAGAGGCCTTCCATTGCACAACATCTCCCCCAAAGAATCCCCCCCCCCCCGTCTCCCTGCCTCACACTCAACAATGGTCACCAGCCTCTGCTTGAATGCTCCCATTCGAAGAGGACTCAGGAAAGAGCGTTCTACGGGTGGACACCTGGAGCTGCCAGACTGGCTCCTGACACCAAGCCCAAATCGTTTAATCGCCTCTGACCCCTTATTCCTAGATTCTCCTCTGGGGCCAAACACAACAAGTCTAAACCTTGGACTTGATGCCTTTCAAGTGTCTGTGGGTAGCTCTGGCATCCTCCTGAGTCTTCTCTTCTCCCAAACAAGTGTTCACTTTTTCTAACTCCTCATTCTACGGTAAGAACTTCACTCCTGATTCCTGGCTGCCTTCCTGGGGACATTCTTTAGATTACGAATGTCCTCCCTTCAGTGTGACCCTTAGAGCTGAACCCAACAAGCGAGCTCATCACGTGTTGGGATTATCACGTCCTCAGTCCTAGACAGTAAACCTGAGATCACATCAGCACTGTCTTCAGGAATCTGAGAGACTGTCAGGGAAAGAGGATTGCACAAAGGTGTCCTTAGCCTTTTGTGTGTCCTGGACCCCTTCCACAGTCTGAAGTCGATGGCCCTTTTCTCAAAATCATGGTATTAAATGCATAAAATAAAATACACAAGGTTACAAAGGAAACTGATTAAGGTGAAATACAGTTAGTGAAATATACTAAAATACACTGAAATTCTCCGAAATACTGCTTTTTGGACCTCAGGTCAGAAGTAGGGCACATTTCAGCTAGCTAGAGAGGAAATCTTCTTCCAGGCCAGGTGTGCCAAAGCGGAATGAGCTGCCCCAGGAGGTAGAAGGCACCTGATGCCTGGAGTCTTCAAGCAAAGGCTGGATGCCCACCCATGAGGGCTGCTACTTAGGGGATCTTTGTACAGGTGAGGGTTAGACTACCCACCAAAATGCTGAGATTCTGCAAAAATTTTATGCAGTAAATAAACATCTTGGGACTAATTGAGCAGCTTACTAAAAATGCAAGCTTGAGCATTTGGGAGAGAGGGGTTGTGAATAAGCAGTATGCTTTGCAGGTCCTCGGGGTCTGTCTCTAATCCAGGCTGAGTCTCTGTAGATCTCTAATCCAAATTATGTGCCTATTGTTATAAGAAGTCATTAAAGACAAATCGATTTCCTACAGAACGTCAAACAGATAAATCAAAGCTCCGTTTGGCATTCTTCAGCCACTCTGAATTGGCTCTGAGAGAACATATTTGCTTGAGGTTAGCGCCAGGGTGATGAATTTTTAACCTCCCATAAATCAAACCGTAGAAATGGACAAAGGCTGAGCTCCCTGCACCTTAACCAAAATAGGCGCTGTCTTTGTCTCTCACACGGTTCCAATTTCCATAACTAGATCTCAGTGAAAGAGAGAGCTGGGACACTTATATTTGGCTCCCAAGGCATAACGTGAAGCAAATGTAAACAGTTTATCTAAGTCGGCATTGGAATCACCTCCCTGCTCCCATCCAAACAGCAGGGTTACAGATATGGCCAAGCCAAAGCATTGTAGGAGACTGGAGTCAAAGCCTGGTCCTGAGACCCTGTGCTTCTCTCTGATGTCCTTTGTCCACAGATGCTTCAACATTATTCAATTCAATTGAACAAGTATCAAGCAGCCGATCAATAGACATGCATTAAGCACCTACTATGTGCCAGGTAATGTACTGACATGTATTGAGCTCCTACCACATGCCAGACTAGGGATAACCGACACTCCCCCAAACTAAATTGTCTTACGAAATGAGAACAGTTTGGTTGTACTCAAGAGTCTCAGGGGAGGAGTATGGGAGTATGGGGCTGTGGAAAGAACCCTAACCTTGGACTGTGGCACTTGGAGTCTCATTCACCTTTCAGTCCTTATGTTAAACATTTGTGTTTGGAGCAGTTTGGTGTTATTTAATGAGTTAGCCCACATCAATCCAGCCTGCTCTCGTCCTCTGACTCCATTCTAGGCCCAGCTCAGGGACAATCAGCAGCCCTAGTCCTGGTATCTACACTATCAGCCAGGCTCAATGGACTGGCCATTCAGCTTCTCATCACAGTTTGCCCAAAGAGACTTCTTTAAGACGTTTAGTTTGTCCCACGTGGATTCTTTAGCCAATCTCCTTTAGGAGATCAGAAGGAGAGACAGATTTGTTTCTCAAAAGCTCTGATGTCTTCGGACTCTCCCACAGAGAAGGCACTCACCAAGTAGGGTCATGAGGCTGTGGGGAGAACCAGAGGACTTTGGCCCTTTCTTTTTCTCTTACCTCACCATATTTACCAGCTTATACGGTATCATGGGAGCCAAGACTTAGTGCGGGAAGGGGCTCCAGAGGCCATTGCCCAATCTTCAAATTTCGACAGGTGAGGACATTGAGAGCTGGACAGAGGAGGACATGGTAGCATTATAGCACAGGGTTAGACTGGAAGGATTCCCAAAGGCTCACTAGACCAGCTCCCTCATTTGGCAGAAGGGGAAACTGAGGCTGAGTGAGGGGACACAATAACATGGGATCATAGATACAAAGCCATCGAATCCGTCCTTCACATCTTACAGTTGAGGTAACTGAGGCCGGGGGAAATTATTTTTTTCCTTCTCAGCCTCTGCTTAAACTCTCCAAGTATCAGAATGTGTGTTGGATTGATCTGGAGGCTCTTGTCCATCTCTCTGTGGAATTGTTCTCCTTCAGCTCCACTCTCTCTTCTCCCCCACCCAACCAATTAAAACTGGATATCAGGAAAGCAGATGCTATCCTTCCTTTGTGAGGGGAAAGGAGTGTGCTGGAAGGGATGCTGAGCCATGAGCAAGACCCCTACAGCCTCCTCCTGTCTCCGCCATCAACAGCCTCCTAGGCATCCTCACCTCCCCCGGACTCAGGGGACTCATCTATAAACCAAGGCAGGTTGGACTGGACTGACTCCCCCGCTTCCTTTAGGTCCCAACTAAAATCTCATCTTCCACAGGAAGCCTTTCCCAACTGCCCTGAATTTGAATGCCTCCCCCTCTTAATCATGTTCTATTTCTCCCGTATATGCTCATTTGAACCTGTGTATTTGCTTGCTGTCTCCATTGGACTGTGATCTCTTTGAGGATGGGGTGGTCTTGGGCCATGTGCTGTTTCACTAGCCCTTACCACAGGGCCTGGCACACAGGAGACACTTAAATGTTTACTGACTGGCTGACCGATTGATTGGACGGCTCCTGAGTTTCCTTCTGGTTCCACATCTTTGATTCTCGCACAAAAATGGACATTTTCAGGTCCTTCTAGCACCAAGTCTAGAACTCTATAATCTACCTGTGACTTTAACACCTCAGTATAAGATAAGGTCTTCCCTCTCCCAGGAGCACTGACTTTGTAAGCCATCTGTCTGATTAATGGAATAAGAAGCTTCCCAGGTAAAGGAAGTCCAGGCATCAGAACAGTGAGGAGACTTGGGGAGGATAAAATGGCTCTCCTGGCTCCCCAAATCCTACACCAATGATGAAGGCCCACAAGGTTACTGTGAAGCAAGTGTCGAGAAAAGATAAGCCGTTCCTATGATTCCCCAGAGCATCAGAGCTTGCAGAGACCTTCAAGGTTAACCAGCCCAAGCCATCATTCTGCAGAGGAGAATTGAGAGGCCCAGGAGCTTGGATTTCTCCACCTCGGGCCAGCTCAGTCACCTCCACCTTCTCCTCACGTACGGCCCAGACTGTGGCCTGGGTCCCTCGCGTCCAACAAGTTAGCTTTTGCCTCATCGTTCCAGAGCCAGGCCTCAGCGACATTTCCCAGACCACTCCACACCAGGTACCATTATGTTACACCCCTCCCCCATCCCACCCCTTTCGAGATTCCTCCATGTGTCATACTCCTTCATTAAAACGTAAGCTCCTTGAAGGCAGGAACTATCTGACTTGTATCTTTATTCCCAGGACTTAGTACAGTGCTGGGCACATTTTCATCAGTTCAGTCACGTCCAACTCTAGGTGACCCCCCGGACCACAGCAAGCCAGACCCTTCTGTCCTCCACTATCTCCTGGAGTCTGTCCAAGCTCATGTTCCTGGCTTCCGTGACACCCTCCATCATCTCATCCTCTGCCATCCCCTCTTCAATCTTTACCAACATCAGGGTTTTTCCAGTGAGTCCTGTCTTCTCATTATGTAGACAACATATTTCAGCTTTAGCTTCAGTATTTGACCTTCCAGTGAATAGACAGGATTAATGTCTAAGTATTGACTGATCTGACCTCCTTGCTGTCCAAGGGACTCTCCAAAGTCTTCTCCAGCCCCATAACGGAGAGTCTTCCTGACTCCAGGCCTGGCACTCAATCTGCTGTGTCACCTAGCTGCCCCTGGACACATAATAAGCACTTGATAAATGTTTTTATCTATTTCTATCTACCGATCTATTGATCTACTTATCTACCTACCTATCTCTCCGTCCAACTCCCCATTGACCTACCTACCGATCTACTTAGCATCTGTCTCTCTGTGGATCTAAAGCAGTGGTTCTTAACCTTTTCTGCATCCTGGGCCTCGGGCAGTAAGTCTTGTGAAGTCTGTGGACCCCTACTCAGAATCATGTTTTTAAATGATAAAATAAAATATATGAGATCACAAAGAAAATGAAGCTTACTAAGTGACAGTTATAAAAAATAAAATAGGTTCACTGACCCCAGGTTAAGCACCAGGGATTGAGAGGCAGAAGGGATCTGAACACTTATGCATCCAACCTGGCATTTCACAGATGGTGATCTTGAACCCGAGGCCCAGAAATTGAAGGGACTTACCTACGGTCACACAGCCAGCCTCTCAGGCCCATCAACTCTCTCCATGGCACCATGCTGTTTCTTGTCCCCCAAAGGCCAACTTTGAGTCTGCACTGGGCATGAAAAGAAGCCCAGCTCCAGGCTGGCCTCTCTCTGCCTCCAGTGGGTGGTGGGAATTTCCTTGGTGAAGCCCTGATTGGGGCAGCAGTTTCTGGTGGTGCCAGGGCACCTGAGGTCCTCAGGGAGGCATCTCAGGCTTATTCTGGGCCAATGCTCTGGGCTGGAAGGAGTCAACCACCATCTACTGGGCTGCGACGTGCCAGATCTCAGGCCCCATCTGAAGACTCTTTCAGTTGCTACAAACCTTGCTATTTTGTATACAAGCTTTTATTCAAGTGCCATCCAAATACTTGGGAAAAACAACCTCCCCATATTTGGGCTCACACACAAGTAAAGAACCAATGATCCAGGAGGTGAAGCTAGCATGCGGAAGTCTCCGGCAGGCCACTGGGCCTGCGTCCAGAGTCTGCCCCAGGGCAGGCTCCATTGATCCACCTTCAGACTGAATGACTTCTAGGAGTCTATCAACAAACATTTGGTAAACACCTACTACATGCCAGCCGGGAGGAGTGAGCTGCCCGGATGGCTTAAATTGAATTTGCAAGTGAATGGTCCCAGAAGCTGTTCTTTTAGCCAAACAAAATGCTACAATTGCAGGCAACACTGGAAGAGTCACTGAGGAGGTCAGCCCATCCATGACACAGATCGGGGCGTTTTCTTATTAGCCACATCTAACGTGCCCCATTGCTAGCATAGCCAGTGACACTCTGCAAATGTGTGAAGCAAGTCCAGATGTAACGATGTCACAGAGCAGTAACTAGCCTTGGCTGATGGGCTCTGTGACCCAGGGGAAGGATCGTGCCTAGGCTCATGCTCATAAGCGGGCCGTAGTACAGGGGCCCTTTATGGTCACTAACGCCCCCTTCCGGAGCCTACCTTCCTCTCCATCTGGAGGGCCCCTGAAAGAACACTGGTTTGGGGTCAAGACCTAGAGCCAGATCCTGCGTCCGCTCCTTAGCATTTGGTCGCCTCGAGCGAGTCCCTTCGCTGATCTAGACCTCGGTCTCTGCATCCGCCTCTGGACTGGGTGAGTTTTGGGTTCCATCTCGCTTTAAATGTGTGATCCCATGAACCCCAGCGTGGCAAAGACCGGGCTCTTTATGGGACAAGCTGCCCCCTCACCTGGCTCACATGCTTCTGGGTGGGCCATCCCCTGCACATCCCCATCTCCTCCTCAGGCTCACTTATGACTAGTTATAACTCTGAGATACTATGGGATGGTAATTATAAGGTACAAGGACATCGCTACTCATGTGTCATCCACAGGTCTTGAATCTCGAATGGTGACAGAAAGGCCACTGGACTAAGAGATTGGTCCTGATCTTGCCCCCAGGACTAAACAGCCCTGTGACTACAAGTCAGTCCATCTATAAGATGAAAATTAGAGGACTGAGCTTTCTCTGAGTTCCCTCCTAGCTCCAAAATTCTGGTATTTTCCTGCCACTGTCAGGGATGGGTTTTCACTGAACATTTCCCCTTGTGACCTGGTCTCCAATTTTGCACAGTACCATGAGTTTGGGAGCTGTCTACTCAGATGTCCTAATAGAAGGAAATCTCTTCGAGGGCAGGAACTGATTCATTTTTATCTTTGTACCCCGAGTGCCTAGCACAGTGCCTTGCTCCTAGTAGACACTTAATGAACATTGGTTGACTTTCTGAGGCATCTTGAGTGGCCCTGAATCCAAGCAAAGCCCATGAGAGCATTGAGACCATGACCCCGATCTCCATAGCTCCTCGACAGACTTGAGCGTGATGATTTGATAACAAATCTGTGGGTCTATAAATACCTTTGTGCCATTACTGAGGTGCTCCTGAGACTTCCCAGGTGGGCTAATCCCCAAGAGCACAAGCCTCTTATCATACCTAACATGGGGTAATGATGCTGGTTTCCTCTAATTAGTTTGACTTTCTCAATCTCCAGATATTACTAGGGCTATTTCTCAGATGAAGTCACCTGATAATGAGTAAAGGAAAAGGGGGCAGGAGAAAAGAAAGCTAGGGAATCCTGTCTGTCAATGGATTGTGTTGTGGTTGGTCTATGTGACCCTGCCCTCAAAAAAAATCCGAGTTGGAAATCATCTAATGTTGCATATGCTGGTGGCTCCATGTATCAGAGGAGAGTTCTGCATATGGTAGGACCATCTGGATAGAGTCAGGAGAAGGCACTTATGAGCCCTACGGTTGACTGGGAAATTTCAACCCCTATATATTGCTGTCTACCAGACTAAGAGGTGTCTGGAGTGCTGGCCTTTGCACGTGGTCACTCAGCCTACATGCTTCAGAGGCAAGACTTGAACCCAGGTCTTCCTGACTTTGAGAACGATGTTCCATCCATACACCATCCTGACTCGTTGCAAACTCTGATGGGTGACTTAAATGAGGCATGAGAAGACATGAATAAAAATCACTCATATGAAAAAGTCCAGATGGATTGTGAGTCATCTTGGTACAGGGAGGAAGTGTCCGTTCCGCTACGGAACCACCTAGGAGCTGCTCGCTACAAGTCACCCTTTCTTGGAAGCCTTTTCCTGATCAATATGACAAGAGGAGTGAGCATGCAAACCCTCTGAGCTCTAAATAAATGACCTAATTATGCTGCCAAGGATATGAGCTCTTCCATGGCCTCATGGAGATAATTTTAGGTTGAAACTAGGCTACCAAATAATATCCAAGGAAGGTTCCAAAGAAATGACTGTATAACACTATTACAACACGCCATACACAATGTTCTGTAAGACCACAAGCTCCCCACCCCTGGTCTAGACCCCCCAGCATGACAGCTCAGGACAAATATAGGGCACATTATTCAGCATCAATTCAAGATCTTAGACAGTATCTTTGGCTTCGAAGGCTGTGTTTCACCAGTCTGCCCATTCTAGAACAGGACAGATAATAAAAGCAAGGCAGATTTGTGGCAACCTTAACAGGAAGGATTTAAGACCAGATACCAAGAGAAAGGAATAGGTCAGAGCCATTTCCCATGAATACACCAGCCACCCTGTGCTTATGGTGACAGATTTACTTCTGTTTTATAGGGAAAGGAGAACGGGAATTCTCTCATGCACAAAGCAGACAAGTCTGGGGAGAGATTGATTAATTAAGCAAGATAACTCCTCCCTGAAAAGCTTCCACAATTGGCTAAAAAGAGCACCCTGACTCAAGATGGCCCCAGAACTGTGAGATGCCGAACAGACTGAAATAAACAGAGAGAGTTGGACATTTGGGGCTGAGCCGCTCCCGAAGGAGCTTTGGTATTTCGTTTGTTAATGGCTGTGTTTTCTTTGGACAGGAAAACCGTGCCAACAGAGAACGGGTTCCCCGAGCTGTTTTCCCTGGCCGTTGGTCTTCACAGCCTGGAAGACGATGCCAACCCCCACATACTGGGACTGGACCCACTTGCCACTGGTGGGCCAATGTCATGCATTCACACATTCAAAAAACAGATTTTCTAACTCAATACTAAAAACATTTAATAAGTGCTTATGGTATATAAAATCTTAGAGTCACCAGGGCCTGAGTTCTTATGGAAAGAGGGCAGAATTTGGAGCCTGAGGACCCAGGATCAAATCCTGGCTCTGACACTTACGGCAAAGCAAGGCAAGGGGAAGGGAAGAAGCATTTAGACGCGCCTACTGTTTGCCGAGCGAGCGCTGTGCTAAGCACTTTATGAATAGGATCTCATTTGATCCTCAGAACAACTCTGGGGGGCAGGTGCTGTTGTGATGCCCATTCTATCACTGAGGAGACTGAGGCTAAAAGATCACAAATGATTGGTCACACACAGCGTCAGAAAGAATTTGAATTCGAATCTCCCTGATCCACCCCCAGACCTCCGGATTGGTGAATGAGATAAAGGGGTAAAATTATAAAATAAAACACTGCTTGCAGGGAACTTGGATTCTATTTACGTGGAGGCACGATGTGAAAAACTGATGAATATAAATGAACTCAATAATTTGAGGAAACGGTAACAAGGAAAAGGTGAGGGAAAGCTTCCCCTGGAAGTGGGCACCGGAGCAGTGAAGGATGACACTGGGAATTCTGAGAAGTGGAGGTGAGGAAGGACCAGGTTCTAGGCTCTGTAAAGATGGGGAGGTGGGGGCAGAATACCAAGACTGGGGGCAGCAAGTACGCAATCTGGCTGATGCTCAGGAAATGTGTGAAAGGGAATGCTGTAGAGTCAGCCTGTCAACCCCCGGGCCTACAAAACCCCATTTAACTGTGCTCCATGGGACAGATCTCGCTGAAAACCAGACGCAGGGGGCATGAGGTGAAGAGCTGGAGTGGGTGGTCCTCCCTTCTTCCCTTTAACATTTATTAAGCACCTGCTAGATGCTCAGCCCTGTGCCTGCCTAGTGCTGAGAGTCCAAAGACAAAAATAAGACATGTCTTCCCTGTCCTTGAGTTCAGTCTTCATTGAGAACTGTTGGTGGAGCCTTATTAGACCCCACACTGTGGGGGGTGAGGAGGGGCAGGGAGGACCAGAGCAGGTGGAACACCAAGGCCCTTGTGAGATTTTGGGGCTAACTGAAGCCAACTGGCCTCAATCTCATTCACCTGACACTCTCCCAAGCCCCCTGGCACCCTTGCTTCACAGATGAGGAACTGGCAGGCAGTAAGGCAAGGATGCTTGACCACAGTCATGACCTCTCAGGGGCCAGCTGTTCCTGCCTTAATCTGTCCCTCAGCCATCCTCTAGAGAAGGACCTCCTGGCACACAAGTGTCACCCTCAGGGACACCCTGGGGCTCCTGATACAAAGGGGATGGCTCAGCAGCATTCAAATGGCTTCTGCTTCTAAGTTTTCATTCTCCCAACACACACTCTCTATTCCCCCTCCCAAGTGTAACCCCCTGCAGTGACTGGGAGAGAGAAAGCTCATCTTCGGCATCAAGAAACCACACACTGAGAGCTAGAAGGGGCTTTGGGGGCTCTCTAGACCTACCCCTCATTCTCCAGCTGGGGAAACTGAGGCCCAAGAGGTCAAACAACTTGCCCAAGGTCATGCAGGCAGTAAATGACAGAAATACTCTCCAGGGCTGGAAGAGACCCTAGAGTCATTCTTGACCAACAGTCTCATTTTATAGAGAAAGAAACTGAGGCCCAAGGGATGTCAAGCAACTTACCCTGGGTCACAGAGCTAATTGTGTGAGTCAGGATTTGAACACAGACCCTCCCCTCTCCAAGCACAGGACTCTCCTTACACTTCACCATATTGCCTCCGATGGGACAGCTGAGATTTGAATCCAGGTCCTCTGACTCAAGCTCATTCCTTTCCCAGTGTTAGCTGAGGGCTGAGCCGACATTCATTCTATTCTCTGAACACCCCCAATGCTCCCAAACTCAAAGGCTGTAGCGGAGTCCAGCTGGGATTCTGACCAGGAATCCTAGGTGCTCATAGATGCTGTCAATGGGCTTGGGTTCCCTGGGTCAGTCCCTGAGGAAACTTGACCAAGGAGAGACAGTCATGGAAGAGGAGAGCTTCTGGTCTCCATGAAAGCCTACCTGAGTCTGAGACTACCCTCTGGCACCAAGAACTGGGCACATCCTTCAACCTCTCTGTGCCTCAATTTCCACACTGGTGCTTTTAAGCATTGTTGTACTATCCATCTCACTGCCTACTTGCAAGGAAGTGCTTTGTAAACCTGATCAGCTGATTACAGGCTCTGTCTGCCTCCTCAAAATTCAAATGAAGAGAATTCTCTTAAGTGTCAGGTAGCAGGAAGTTACCAATGAATAGAGACTGGCCAGATGTCTGCAAAGTGGCCAGGAAATGAGGAACAGCTCTCCTGGATGCAGCCCGTCAAGCTCTGCAGTGAGAGGCAGTCTGGAGTAGTAGAGAGCAAGCTGGTCTGAAAGCCAGGAAGACCCAGGCTGAATCCTGCCTCCTGATGCATTAAGCAAAGAACCCTGGGCGAGTCACTTAACCTCTTAGCACCCTGAGAAACTCTCCAAGAATGTGAAGTTTGGGAGGATCCCCATTTCCATTAGTAGGGGGGATTTTCCTCACCTGGGAGTTCCCTATACTAATGAAAATTACAGATCTAGTCCCTATCCAGATAGATTGATGGACTGATGGATAGATAAACAGATAGGTGGATAGATAGATGAATGGATAGATGGGTGGATAGAATGATGGATAGATCAATAGGTGAATGGATAGATAGATGGATAGATGGATGAATGGATAGATGGGTAGATGGATAAATAGATAGATAGATGGATAGATAGATGAATGGATAGATGGGTGGATAGATAGATAGATAGATAGATAGATAGATAGATAGATAGATAGATAGATAGATAGATAGACAGACAGATGGATAGACAGATGAATGGATAGATGGGTGCGTGAATAGATAGACACATCTTCTTTATGTGACATATTAATGGTGGGTGAGGATTGTCTGTGATTTTGTCAAGTAGGTCTTGGGCACTGTGATAATTCTTCACTACTACAGATCAGCTACTCCTCCAAAGTCCTCCTTTCTTTCTTCTCTTCCTGGCTGCCAAGATATCACTCCTAATTCAATTCTCCCACCAGCCCAAAGTTGGGTCCAGTTGAGTCCAGTGGGTGGACCCTTCTCTTACTGTGCAGGGGTGGGGTGGGGGGAGCTGTGGTTCCCTGGGAAAGGTATTTCTGGGATCCTTGGATGGGAACTTGAGAGCTAAAAGGACTTTAGAGGTCACCTGGCCTAATCTACTCATTACCCAGAGAAGTAAACTGAGGCACAGAATGGTAACATGACTTCATATCATAGGACCCTAGATGGAGCACCTGAGGGGACCTTCAAAGTCATCTGGTCCAAACCTTTCTTTATAAAAGTAAAACTGCGGCTCAAGGAGGGAAAATAACTTAATATCATAGATTTAGAGTTGGAAGAAACCCCAGAGGTCATCTGGTCCACCCCATTCATATTGCAAGAGAGAAAACAGATGACCAGAGAGACATCAGTAGGAAACTCGGACCTTCCCAAAGTTACACAGGAGGCAGGTTCTTTGATGTCAAATCCAGCGATGTTTCCACTGTGTCAAGACACTGAGATAATATTATACTCATTTTATGGTGGAGAAAATTGAGGCACAGAGGGGCCAGGCAACTTGTCTAAGGTCACACAGCTCCTAAGTGGCTAAACTGGGGTTTGAACCCAGGTCCTCAGTCTACAAAGCTGGTGCTCCTTCCCCTATACCATAGCTTCCTCACTCTGAGGTAGGGCACCATGTTAGGAGCTGGGGATTACCCAGATGCCTCAGGGCCCCATTGGGCATGCAGGGTATCAGCCTGCATCACTGAGAGGTGAACCGTCCAAGGTTCCCACCTCCTTCTTCTTTCAGCCAACTTTCCCTGCTTCCTCGTCCATTCCGCTCGCGATGTGGTAATTGAATCATCTCTTCTTCAAGGATGCTCTGACCCTTCCATGTTCTCCTGGGACTACGAGGCTCATTTCTGTCACAGAGCAGACCGGCGGCTTTTTCCATTATGGTTGTTAGTTATCATCGTCGTCATCATCATTTCAACGATGTTTCTAAGACTATTTGCTTCTTCGAATTATTGTCGGATTAAAGCATGGGAGAGCTGGACGGGAGGCCTTGGAGAGCTTGCTGGTCCAACCCCTTCATTTCAGGTGAATTCACTGAGCCCCAAAGGGGAGAAGTGACCTGGCCACAGTAACAGAGCTAACAAGGCTGTGATTCGAACCCATGACTCATGGTTCTCAGTCTTTAACATCCTCCTTCCAATCTATCTCTTTTTAAAACTTGTTAACAGCCCAAACAGTGATTTTTCTTGCGCAGAAGAAGCCAGAGCAAGACCTGGAGAAAAGCTCTCCCCTTTCCTATGCAAAGTTGTATCAGAGTCTCACTACAGGGTGAGGGATGCCCAGGAGGCGATAAACTGAAGAGTAAGAGCGCGGCTCTATTCATCTTCTCAAATAGAGTGTAAGTTCCTTGAGGGCAGGGACAGCTCCATTTTTGCTTCTGTACCCCATTGCCTTGCATGGTGCCTGGCACATAGTAGGGGCTTGATAAATGCTAGCTTATCAACAATCTGTTGGTTCCAATGAGATTTGAAGAAGGGAAGAAAAAGATTGGAAAGAAAAGAGGCCCTCCATTCTTAAGGTCGATGTGTCTGAGCTGGGCTGGTCATCCTGGTGCTCCTAAGAGCACTGCTCTAGCTGGAAGGACCCCTCCCGCTGCCACTGGAGCCCCGAGTCCTTTCGATTGGCATAGCTGGGGTTCCTCGGTCTTACCCTCTAGGGCCAGGGTTTCCTTCCATTCCAGGCATCTGCTTGTCCTTATGAGAAGGCAGCTTGGTGTTACGTTGTGTTTGTTGAATCAGATTGTGAGCCAGGGCATGGAGGCGAGGATATTGGCTCTGCCACATAGTACTTGGGCGACGGGTCAAATCAGTCAATAATTTGGTCAAGTCATTCCTCCAGGCCTTGGTTTCCCTGTCTGCAAAATGAGGGGCTCTGAGGTCTCTTCCAGCTCTAAATAGATGAGCCTGTGGTTGTCCAGGTCTAAGTCCTGAGTCTCTCCCACCCCTGCTCCATGTCTACTCCAAACCCCCAGCTGCTTCTTTTCTTTCTGAATGCTTCTCACTGCTTGACACGTGGTTCAGTGGACAAAGTCCTAGTCTTGGAGTCAGAAAGATGTGAGGCAAATCTTGCCTCAGACACTCACTAGTTGTGTGACCTATGCAAATTATTTAAATTCTGCCTGCCTCAGTTTCCTCATCTGTTAAATGGGGATAACAATAGCCCCTCCCTCTCAGGGTTGCTATGGTGATCAAATGAGATCACACATATAACATGTTTAGCAAACCTTAGAGGGTCATGTCAATGCTGGTTTTAGGGATCACACTTTTACTGTGAGAAGGGACCCTTGAGGCATCTAGTCCAATGCCCTTCTATCAGAGAAGCAGCAGTTGAGTGGTTGACATGATGCCACAAAGACCTGGGTTCAAATCCTACTTCAGACACTAGCTAGCTATGTGACACTGAGGAAGTCAGTGAACCTCAGTTGCCTCATCTGTAAAATGGGGTACATGCAGCCCTACCTCAAAGGGCTATCATGAGCATCAGGTGAAATAAAGCATGAGAAGTGCTTGGGAAGCCTTCAACGCACTTCGGAAATGCTTGACGTTATTTGAGAGCTGAGCAAACCAAAGCCCAGAGAATGAAGGAGATCACCCGGCTTCATACAAGGAGTGAGTGTCAGAACCAGGCTTCGAACCCAGGTCTTCTGACTCCAAATCCAGCCCTCTTTCCTTCCCATTACATCCCAGTGCCTCTTGCCCTTAATGTCCATCCTCAACAGCCTCTTCACCGCGGGCATCCAGAACGAGGAGCCCTCGCTTTCACTCCGAAGTGTGTGGACCCGACATGTCTGAGCCGGTGCAGACACGATGGGACCGCATGAGCCGCTCGTCCTGGCTCGTCTTGGAATGTGACAGACAGCCGGGGATGGGGGAGACAGCAGAAACATCCTCTCTCCTCCAGCCTTCTGCTCTCGGCTTACCTGAGGCTGAAGCACTCGCCCTCCCGGCTGGGGCTCAGCAAGGGCATGATGATCCCATCACTGGCCAGATGCACCCCTTCCTGTGGGCCTGGGCTCCCTTCTTCAACCCACTAAGATGTCTCTTTGGATTCTCAGCTCACCCACCAGAGCGACATGGCTGGGCTTCTGTGGTCTCTGGGCTCATGGGCCCCAGCTCCTCTGTGTGATCATGAACCGATCCTCAGTTTCCTCATTTGTAAAATGTATAACAATATCTGTGGGTCCTATGCCCCAAGGACTATCAAACTGTGCATCCGCTGTGATCCAGCAGTATCACTACCAGGTCTGTAACCCAAGAGATCATACAAATGGGACAAGGACCCACACGGACAAAAATACTTACAGAAGCTCTTTTTGTGGTGGCAAAGAACTGGAAACCAAGGTTGTGGCGTACGAATATAATGGAATACTACTGTTCCATAAGAAATGGTGAGCAGGAGGATTTCAGAAAAACCTGCAAAGGCTTCTATGAACTGATGCTGAGTGAAATGAGCAGAACCAGGAGAACGTTGTACACAGTAACAGCAACAGTGTGTGATAACCAACTGTTAGACTTAGCTCTTCTCAGCAATACAATGATCCAAGACAACTCCAAAAGACTTAGGATAGAAAACGCTATCCACACCCAGGGAAGAAGCGAAGAAGTATGGAGTCTGAATGCAGATTGAAGCATACTATTTTCTCTCTCTCTCTCTCTCTCTCTCTCTCTCTCTCTCTCTCTCTCTCTCTGTGTGTGTGTGTGTGTGTGTGTGTGTCTCTGTCTCTCTCTCTCTCTCTCTCTCTCTCTCTCTGTCTCTCTCTCTCTCTCTCCCTCCCTCTGATTTTTTCTTTCTTATGGTTTTTCCCTTTTTTCTGCTTCTTCTTTCACAACCTGACTAATATAGAAATACGTTTTGTACATTGTAGGTATATAGCCTGTATCAGATTGCATGCCATCTTAGGGAGGGGGGAACATTTAGAACTCAAAATCTTAAAGAAGTGAATGTTAAAAACTAAAAATTAAGTAATTAAAAAAACTTTTTTAAAAAACAATGAGAAAAAATCTGTAATTCTTACTCTGAAGGGTTATCATGAGGCTTGAAAGAGATGATCCAACAAGCATTTATGAACAGCTTACTGTATACCGGTGTAGTAGGAAGGCCGAATTTATGATCTCAAAAAGGATCATATAAATATCAGAATGGTTCGAAATCGATGGGTATACAGAATTCTCCAAGCAGAAGGCATCCAAAAATTTATTCAGGGCCCAGAGCAACAAATTAGCGAACCAACCTCCCCATTCCAGTATTGTGAACACAAGCCTCCAGGCCCAGTAGGCCCGCCT
>CM053627.1:4459570-4474830 GCA_028646595.1 Phalanger gymnotis | reverse complement strand
CAGGGGTTTCACACCTGATAGGGCTTTGGGCCTGGGGCTTAGCGTTTAACAGGTGAAAGTACTTTCACCATAAACAAAAGCCAAACTCCTCAAGGGCACCCGTTAAACTAAGCCCATTTTGCCTTACTGGCACAACCCGGCACTGGACTACATAGACAAAAAAAAAACAAAAACAAAAACAAAATAACCCTTTCACCTGGAGAACTGACGTTTTGTGGGGAGTGGCGGGGAGGATGTTGGGGGGGTCACATTCATACAAGATAAGCAAATTAAAAAGTACAAAGTAAATGCAAGCTCCTATTGTGGAGTAGGGTGTGAACATTAATAAACAGGGAAATCAGCAAAGGCCTCATGCAGTAGGTGGGAGCCAGAACATCCCAGAGGCAGAGGTTAGGGGTAGAGCACATTCCAGGCTCCAAGCATGAATTAAGTGTTTGCTCTGGGCCACACTCCATCCTAGCTGCTGTAGACAAAAATGAAGCTGTCTGTGCCCTCAGAGAGAATCAGAGTTACTTCAAATGACTTATCTGGGTCCATGCGGCCAGTGGCCAGAGCCAGGCTGGAACCCAGATCTCCCAGCTCCCGGCTCCCGGCCCAGTGACCCCTCCCTGACCTCATTCTGTTTCTCTGATTCTACTGGACAATGAATTCACTCCATGCTTCTCTTAAGCATAAAGCTTTGTAAACTTGAGAGGTATCTGTGGGTGTACCTAGATGACAAACATGGATTCCATCCCATTTGAGGGCATGGAGGGAGAATAAACCTGACCACAAACCCCTCCTTTAATCACTGAGGCTTCTGGGCCTCCCCTTGGCCACACTGGGCCTCTGGCAGAGCCTGGGAATGACCCACCAGGACTCAGCACAGAGATGTCTCCAAACTCAACCTCTTCTTCTTCGGCTTTGGCTTCTTCTGCTGCTTCTCCAGAGTCAGGACAGACATCTTAGCTCCAAAAATAGCCATTGTTTTCCAACTCGGAGTTGGTTCTTCAGGGCCCTCTCAACTCTCACAATACCAGACTCTAGGCTGAGGACACTCAGCCACTGTGTCCCCAAAATATTTACCCAGAAGGATTTTTTTAAGAGTCTGTCACCCAGACTTGTCCTCTTTGTGTAAGCAACTGTTGGGCTGCCATCTGCGTCACCTATGTGGTGTGACTGAAGTGGCCCTCACTTTCTACTTGGGCATGGTCATGGCTCTGTGACCCTCCATGTACCTGTCCTGATCTCCTTAACCACCAGCACCACCCTCAAATATCCTTGTTTGCTTTGCATAGATTAGTATGTGCTTAATTTGTTTCCCCTGCTAGAGTGGAAGCTGCCTGAGGGCAGGGCCAGTTTCATTCTTGTCTTTGACTCTCCAATGCCTGGCACAGAACTTGGCACACTGAAGGTGCTTAATCATTTTTGAAATCTAATGTATTTTATTTCTCCTCAATTACACGTCAAAACCATTTTAACATTTGGTTTTTTTAGAGTTTTGAGCTCCAAATTCTATCCCTCCCTTTGCTCTCTGAGACAGCAGATAGGTCACACATGTGCAATTATGTGAAACATTTCCATAGCTTCATAAACATTTGGTGATAAACTGATAGGGTCATACAAAGCTGTAGAGCCAGAAGGAAATTTAGGATCATCCCCCATTCTTTTCATTTTGCAGAGCAGGAAACTGAGTCAGAGGGAGACAAGCTGGCTTGCCCAGAGTCACATCAGCAGTGTTCTATTTTCACCTTTGGGCCTTCGAGCACTAGCTCACCAAACACAAATTAAATTTTTAAAAAATAAAGACTAAATGAAAAACATTTCTAACAGCATTTACAATGTGCCAAGCACAGCAGTAAGTGCTGGGGTTAGAAACTGGAAAACAAAAACAAAAACAAGGCAGTCTCTGTTTTCCAGGAGCTTGTAATATTATTGAGGAAGACAACATCAAAAGGTTGTGGTGTGGATGGAAAAGGCCAGGAGTCCTAAGGGTGGAGCAGTGCACCAACAAGGCCTGGGGTCCCTTCCATCGGGAGCTTAGATGACAGTGCCACAGGTTTGCAGGGGCTAAAGGCAGGGCTGATGGAAAGGCCTTCTGGTCTCCCATTTCATGGGAAGAAACAGACTTAGTGGCTTCCATCTCATCCAAGCCCCAGGAGCCATCAAAGAGCCCAGATGGACCCCAGCCAAGAGAGGAGACAAAGCGGGGAGGGTGATAAGGTCTGAGATTTGTGGAGGTCAGAGAGTAGAGAGGCCAGAAGCAGGGAGAGCAATGAAAAGGCTATTATATCAGTGCAGGGAAGAGGGGATGAGGGCCTAGATCAGGGCAGTAACCCTAAGAAGAGAGAGAAGGGGACAGAAGCAAGAAGTGGGAAATTGAAAAATCTTGACCCCTGGTTAGATTGGAGGGACAAGTCATTGAAGAGTCAATATAATCTTAGGGTTGGGAACCTGGCTGTGACAGGGTGGTGCCAGTCATTGAGGGAAGGAGGGGGAGGTGTTTGCGTGTGGAGTTTGAGATGACCACAAGATATCCAGATCAAGATGTGTAATAGATAATTGGTGATGTGAGAATGAACTTTAGGGGGGAGGGTAGAGACAGACAGACAGACAGACAGACAGACAGAGACAGAGAGAGAGAGAAACAGAGACAGAGACAGACAGACAGACAGACAGACAGACATACAGACAGAATGGATGACCTAGGAAAGTCTTGGAGGATATGAACGGTTATGTATGATCTGAGTCAGGACGATGGAATGCCATAGGGCTAGGAGGTGGAGAAGCGGAGAGGAGCTGCCATCTATAGGAATCAATCAGCAAGTCTTTATTAAGTACCTTTTGAGTGCCAGGCAAAGTGCTGGAGATCCAAAGAGAAGGAAAGACCCAGTGTCTCCTCTCAGACAGAATGGAGAGCTATTGCCATAGGACCAAAAAAATAGGAATGACTGACTGTGCCCAAAGTTCCACAGGGCTTTTAGCTGTCCCAGAAGGGAGGAAGGCTTCTAGTAGACAGACCAGATGTACAGTAAATTAAAGACATGGCAAATGTGTTGTTTGGCATGAAGAGAGCATGTGTTAGAGGAAGAGGAATATTTCTTGCATAATGACTGACCAGTAGACATTTGGAAGTGGTGTGGGTCAGAGGAGAGGCTTGGTGTTTTGACCTCAAGTCGCCTCCCTTGACATGGTCCTTGTGATGTGGAAGGCAGAGTCTTCTTTGGTGGTGTCAGGTTGAGTCATTCCTGGAATTGCTACTGAGCCCCTCTTCCCCTCCCTCCCTCATAAACACACAATGTATAGCTGTTCATGGAGTAAGTTGTGGTGACATGGGGAGTTCCCATCCAGATCTCACTCTGATGACTTGAATTGTACCCACCCAGCCTGCTTCCCATTTCTGATGTCTGCAAGGAGAGAAGAATGACCAACCCATGAAACAGACATACCAACTAGACCAGACAGATGGCAATGGGCCAGAGCCACTGGGGTTCATTCACCAAAGTGAATAGTTCTCACTTCTGCTTTTACTCACATCAGGGCTCAGCACAAAGTAGAAGAGTTAGATGAAGTTGGTCTTTTGTGCCTCCCTTCTTACAGTCTTCCTCCTTTCTTCTTCACAGACATCCAGTGACCTCATGCTTCCTTTTTTTTTGTCTAAGGTCAACCATTATAGGACCCTACCCAGGAGATGCCATTCGAAGGATTGTTCCCTGCTAAGAAATTACCCATCTACCTTCACACCCCAGATCCCAACCAAGACCTTTGGCTTGGAGGAGAGAGAAAGGCAATCGAATTGTATTAGCCTAGTCTAAGGTGTGAGTTAATGCTAGATTCAATCCTTCCAGAAGGTGGTTGTTCTTTAAACTAGGATCTTGTTAACTCAATGGTTTTCTGATGTCTGAGGGAAGGGAGTAAGGATTATTTCTGAGGCTCTGAGGCCACAAAACCCTCTCGGTCCTCTTCAGTTCCAATGCCAAAGATAGAGATAAAGCATAGACTTGCGATTTTATTGGTATAGGGAACTTCCAATGAGAAAACTCCTCTGCCAAAGTAGGGGGACACCTTCTCTGTAACTTATATTCTTAGAAGATTGCCTGGAGCAAATCTTTGCAAGTAGAAATTGGGCTGCCAAACCTTACATTAAGATCCCTGCAGACCACATATTGACTTAGAAAACCACCTATTAATATTACCTATGGTTTATGATATTTTTATTTATTTTGGTCGGTAATTCCCAATTAGATTTGAATCTGGTCTGGGCCACCCTTGGGAGTGTTGTGGGCCTCGTGGGCCAAGCGTTTGACAGCTCTGGCCTGGAGCGCTGAGAAGTTCGATTACTCGTACGGGATCATACAGCCATTATGACCCAGAATTGGAGCTTGAACCTGGGTCTTCATGCCTCCGAGGCCGACTCGATTCACTAGGTCACAACTGCCTGACTGAAGAAAAGGGGTTTGACACAGACAGTCACTTCTGAAAGCTTGATGACAGGGGCGGCGGGCAACATTATGAGAAGGTCGATAAAATAAGCATTTTTTGAGGACCTACTATGTTCCAGCTCTGTGCTAAGTGCTGGCAATACACAAGGAGGCAAAAGATAACCCTGCCCACAAGGAGCATAATTATGATCAAATGGGGGAGACAATATGTAAACGCATATACAAAACAAGCTATAAACAGAACACGATTATTAGAGAGAAGGCATGAGAACTAAGAGGGGGTGTTGAAGGTGACTATGATCCCCTTCTCATCCTTTTAGGAGGGAATATTCTTCTAAATGGCAGAGAAACAGCCACTCCTTTTGATTCAGCCAATCTTTAGCTGACAATTTATTTTATGCAGAGGCCACACATCCATCCTTGTGTTTCTGATACCTTGGAACTCTTGAGGCAACCTTTCAAGACACATGAAGGTGGATGATGGCTTTGGTTTCCTCTGGCACTATATAGATCTGTCTCTTAACATGGCTTCTATTCAGGAAATGAGAAAACTAATCTTTACTATAAAAAAGATCTTTCTTTATTAAAACAAAACAGAAACTGATTGAAAGACCAGAAGATTGAGCTGTCCTCACTTCATTCACTGGGCAAGGAAGGGTTTTCAAGGACACCTGCCTCTTTGGTTCACTTCAATTGCAATCCAGTGTCCCATGAAATGAATGAGATTAATTTTCCCTGCAAAGCCTTTGGAATGCACAGAAAAACATTTTATTATTGCAAAGTAGAGGAATTTTAATAGGTTCCCAAAATTCCATGTTAATGATTAAATAAATGAGTAACAGAGAAGCGTGCTTTTCCAGTAATAGCTTATCCAAGTTGTTGGAGATCCTTGAAACCTGCCATCTTTGGGATATTTTTTGTGCATTGTCTTGACACGAACAAAAGCAGAAGTGACACTATCCACTGGTCTCTCTTGACAATACTTTTCCTCTTAAACGAGAAAGTAGTCATGTTTATGATCATAGGAATCTTTTCAAAATTAGAAGTCTGCCGAACAGAGACTACCCTTTCCTTGATTACTAAGGTCTATCTGTTTTCATTCATCTGGAAATGTAAGGAGAGCACGTGGTAGCTCTTCAGTAGATTGGAAGCTCCTCGAGCGCATAGACTTTTCCATTTTTGTCTCTTGTATTCCTAACGCCTGGCACAGTATCTGGCAAAACGTGCTTGTTGATTTCTGATTGAAAGTAGAATACTTGCCAGCATGACTGGCGGGTTCATCTTTGGTTTGGATGCCCCTCCTCCGACACTTTATTTCCATCATTCATTGACCATCTTTATGAAAAGTCGATCTGTGACTGAGGGTGGGCTTGATAAGCGACCCCCCAGGATAGATAACACCCACTAGGTTACAAAGAAAGACGCTTTAAAAAAATCACTTTTATCAGTACATGTTAATGCCTAAAACAAGTAAAGAAACATGAACTTCTGCAACAGGCAGTGACTCGGGACAGTGAAAGCTTTTTCTTAAGTGAAATGTGCTCCAGTCCCTCCTTTCTTCTCCATTCTGGGCACCTGTTTCTACCCACTTCACTCTGCACCAATCAATGTCAACCAATAAACATCTATGAAGTGCCTTTGAAGAAAACCCAGATGCCTAATCTTTGAACCCTAGAAAGCTCTACTATGTGCCAGGCACTGGCGAAGCTCTGGGACATACAAATAAGAAAAGCAAAAGACTGCCCTCAAGGAGCTTACGGTCTAATGGAAGAAGAACATACACAAAAGAAAAATGGAAAAAGGAGGAGGAGACACCGAGGAGTACCCACCAAAAGGGACGTCGTGTTCCAGAGTTGATAGCAAGCTAAGTGGCGGATGGGAAGTCCAGCTTCGGCCCTCCATAAAGGAAGGCTTTGGGAGGAGTTTAGGACACAGCATTTCATCTACATCTGTGTCTCTTTGAAATCTTTTTCCTCATTTCTTACAGCACGATAGTATTGCATTCTCTTCATATACAGTTAGGTCTGATTAGTGCAAATGACGAATCCCCTAAAATGGATGCCTTTTTGAACTAGTAGTGAATATTTTCATTGGGCTGGAACCAATTACTGTATTTTACATAATTATAACTTCAAATCACATGAATTCAAACATACGTGACCATTTCAGGGGACTGATTGACATTCATACTATTTGGGACCTGGTGATTCATTCAGCATTCCTCAATTGATGCCCATCTCCTTAGCTTCCAGATTTTTGCCCTCACAAATATATATGTATATGTATGCACACATATACATAAGTGTGCATGTAATTGATAGGAACCTTTTCCTCTTTCTTTAATCTCTTTGGGTATTAGCCTAGCAGTGGTATAGCCAACTCTAAAATTCTGTGATTCTATGAAAAACAAAAGAAGGAGGAAGAGTGATGATCAGATATTAAAAATAAGGAATGACGTAGAACCTTTGATCCCAAATTCTATGTATATTTCCCTGTTCCCCAGCTGTTTTTCCATGGTTATCCACCTTTGAAGAAAACCCAGCTGCCTAGTCTTTGTACCTGAGAAAGCCCTACTATCAGCCTAGTAGGAATAACTACTCAAATTCTGGGCATAATGCCCAAGAGAAATCAACCAGCCTCTCCAATATGTGCCCTGTGAGTTTAACTCTATCAAAGCACCATAAAATCATAGAATTAGAATTTTAAAGCTCCGAGGAATCCCATATATCACCCCCTTCATTTTATATTACAAGATGTAAGACGACGGGTAGACTAAGGAAAGAGAAACGAGCATGATGGTGATAACTGATGCTTCTACAGCTCTTTAAAGGTTCCAACGTTCTATGTGTACATCATCTCGTTCTAGCCTCCCAACAGCCTCGTGAGATAGGCTTTCAAGTATCGGATCCCCAGTGGACCAATGTAGAGATGGAGGTTCAGAGACATGAATAGATGTGCTCATATCACACAGCTGCCGAGTATACGACTTTAACTCCTGTGCTCTCTGCTCCAAGTCAGGCTGCCTCTCAGCACGGCGGATGATGAAGTCTTGACGCCTGATCCTTCAGAAAAAGACCTCGATCATTGGCTACCATTCAGAAGGAGGTGGGGAAGAGGGGTGGAGGCAAGATGGCCTAGCCAAGGTAGCGATCCAACTGAACTCTGCCAACATTCCTCTCCAAAAACGCCATCCACATCTAGAGAAAGAACTGTGGAGTCAGAATGCAGAGCGAAGCAGACTATTTTCTCTTTTGTTTTATTTTGTTTCTCATGGTTTTTCCCATTCATTATAATTCTTCTATGCAACAAGACTAATGTGAAAATGTGTTTAATAGAAATAGGAATGTAGAGCCTGTATCAGATTGCAAGCCATCTTGAGGAGGGAGAGGGGAGGGAGGAGGACATAATTCAAAACTTATGGAAGTAAATGCTGAAAACTGAAAATAAATTAATAAATTGAGAAGGATAAGATAAAATTATAGACCCCCCCCCCAAAAAAAAACCATTCCCCTCCAAACAATTTTAAAATAATGCATCGCATGGAGTTCTGGAGTGTCATAAGCAACAAAAGGTTGGAATGAGACATTTTCCAGCCCAAGACAACTTAGGAGGTCAGGAGGAGAGGTTTATGCCACTGAGGTGAGGGCCGGCCTGGAGCACACAAAGCTTGATATCGGGAGAAACTCCTTAACAGAGCTGTCCCAAAGCAGGAGTGGGGGGGGGGGCTGCCTAGGGAGAGAGCAGCTTCCACCTTACGGGGGGCTTCAGGCAGGAACAGGATAAGCCTTTGGTAGGGATCATTGTTCAGATATAGGTTGGACAAAAGGCCTCCTTTGGTCCTTTCCAGCTCTGAAATTTGATGATTCTCTGCATTATTGTTGGCTTTTAGAAATCTACTAGAGCCATCCCACCCGGAAAAGCTTTACAATCTCCTACTGGGGCTTATTTCAATAACATTTTATTTTTGTTTTTATTTTGTTTTTGCAGGGAGGGGAAGGCAGGGCAATTGGGGTTAAGTGACTTGCCTAAGGTCACACGGCTAGCGTGTCAAGTGTCTGAGGCCAGATTTGAACTCAGGTCCTCTTGACTCCAGGACCGGTGCTGTACTCACTGTGCCGCCTAACAGCTCCGATAACATTTTATTTTTAACAAAAGGACAATAACATAATTATTCATGCTAAGGCATTTTTATCAGGCTCTTTGGTTGCTTTAAAAGGCAAAAAAATATGAGTGAGAGGAGAGGGGCAGAGTCCTCTGGCATCCCCTCTGCCCTCACTATCTCAGGTACTTCTTGGTGTCCATGAATGTTGATTTACTCTCCAGAATTTGAGTAGTCACACTAGACATCTCGGCTCTGCCACTTCTGCCTCAGCCTCATCTGTATAATAATTTGGATGGACTGAGATCTCTTTTGGATCTGTGAGCCTAGATACACGTAGTGCTAAGAAACCCATATTTCTTGAGCAAAATTCAGGAATAACAAGGAGCTAGGGTGCGAGACCCCCTCTCTCATTCCACTCGGGCCTGTAGTGGGAAAGCAGCTGCAGGGAAACGTTCTTACAGGCTGCCATGCAGCCTAAACAATGCACAGAAGTAGCACACACATCGGCGGGGCCTTTGGGGCTCATGCTGTTCTTCCCTCTCCAGGATCTTTGTCCTCTCTTCTGTTGAGACGTTAAACACTTTCCCAACCACATGAGTGTATCTGGAGGCATACGTAAATGGAACACAGCCACGCTGAACAAAGGCACAGGAGAACAGCTTTTGTGATGAGAAGACATTTTAGGCCTTTAAAGAGGAAAAGAACTTGCCCAAAGTCATGCAAGTACAGAAAGGTTTGCTTCCTAAGTCGTCCATATCTACCAGACTTGGAGCTGGAAGGAGCCTTCAAGATCACCCTCGCTTAGGCAGCAACAGAAGCCAGATTGAGAACAAGAAGGGGGTTTAGAGGCCATCCAGCCCAACTCCCTTCCTTTAAGGAGAACACCAAGGCCCAGAGAGTGACGCAATTCACCTAGGGTCACACAGTTATATTAAGTGTCTGGATCAAGTGCCTGAGGTGACTCCAGGCTGATAGGAATCATAGGGTACATATTTCAAAGGAACCTTCAAGGTCATCAAATTCAACCCTCTCAATTACAGATGAGGAAACTGAAGTCCTGGTAAGCTTAACTAATTTCCCCAATATATCACTGGTGATAAGTAGCATAACTCAGATTTGAACCCAGGTTCTCTGCCTGAAAATCCTGTGTTTACATATGTTTGTCTATGGATGTGTTAAATAGATATCATATAACTGCAGGTTTCCAACCTGTACCTGATGCCTTCCAGTATAAGGCCATTCTTTCCATTGCATAAGAGGTTAAACTGAGGCAAAGGTGGACTAGGGCTGCAAAACACTCCTTGAAGAAATCAAGAGCCTTGGAATGGAGTAATAGTCTAATAAGATGGAATTTAATCATGATAAATGTAAAGTTCTATAGTTGGGTTCAAGAAATTAACTTCCCCAAGACAAGATGGGAAGACAGGGCTGGTGAGCAATTTGTATTCTGAAGTTCTGTGAGTCCAAGGGAGCTGCGAGTTCAATGTAAGTCAAGAGAAGGATGCACCAGCCAAAGGCTAACTCTTTCCTAGGCTGCACCAGGGAAGACACAGAGTCTACAGTCATGGCTGGGATGAACCCACTGCCACTGGCCAAGATAAAATACAGGAAGAATTCTGGGTTTATTCAGCCCACATTTCAAGGACAGTGAGCAGCAGAATGCTATCCTAAGAGGGACTAAGATCATGAACAGTCTAAAGATAATTCTGTAGGAAAATCATTAGAAGGATCCAGGGATGTTCATCCCGGAGGAGACAAGGTTCAGCGAGGACATGGAAAATGTCTTCACTTATTTGAGGATCTTGACTCTACAGGAGGGACTGGACCTTCTGCTCGGCCCCAGATTCCAGACCTAGGAGCAATGCGGGCAAAGTGCAAAGAGGCAGATTTCTGTTCCATAAAGGACAGCTGGCGCCTCCCCATCTTTAGTGGATTTCATAGCCATGGACTCTTAAAATCTCTCCTGTTTATTTCACCAAACAAGATCATGCCACATGGCATAGACAGTTCCCATTCTAAAGTCTGCCCTGCCTACCTGCCAGCAATTCTGGCAGTGTCTGCCCAATGTAGAGAAAACAGAGGAGGGGGCTGGGAGGAGGAGGAAGACTGGATATTACACACAGAATCAATCTAAAAATTCAGCCATGGCCTGAAGTCCAGGGAGAAGGAAGCCATCCAGCTCCCAAAGGAGCTGTTCCTTTTTGCAATAGCTCTCTGTTGGGAAATGTTTCCTTTATCAAAACCAAATTGAGTGTATGCACACAAGCACATATGTGTACATACACATGTATATGCATATGCAAGTTCAATACAAGTACATAAATGTGGGCATATTTGCAGAATGTTTGTATTTGTTTATGCATACATAGGTATGTACGTATATGCACACACATTAATAGTCTAGCACTTGCTTAAATCTTATTGAGCTGGGGATCAAAATGTCAGAAAAACAGTCCCTCCCATCTCAAGACTTACAATAAAGTTAGACAGACCAAAGAGTTAACAATTCTTGTCATACACTGTCCAAGTGCTCATGGCCCAGAGAGCAAGGAGGCATCTTAGAGACCCAACAAAGCAGTCTGAGACCAGGACTCCGCCTGTGGATATGAACTTGGTGCGACCAGAGCTATGTGGGCCCTGAGTTAAGTTGGAACCCATTCTCCCCAGAGACTGAACTGTTGAGAGGAAGTATTTGTACTTGTGCCTTTGTTATATCTCTGAAGTGAATATTCCTTTGTAAAGGCAAGAAGAAGAAGAAGAAGATGATGATGATGATGATGATGATGATGAAGAGGAAGAGGAAGAAGAAAAGGAGAAGAGGAAGAAGGAGAAGAAGAAAAGGAAGAAGAGGAAGAAGAAGAAGCTCTCAATGCTTTATGGCCAAGTTAACATTAATTGGACCTCTGTGGAGGTATGGACACTGGCCTGAGACTTAGGATGCCTGGGTCCTAGGTCTAGTTGGTGTAACCCTTGCATTGTAAGAGATTCAGAAATGGAAGAGAACTTAGTGGCTCCTCATTTATGGATGAGGGAACTCAGAAAGGTCAAATGCCTCCCACAATCCATCAATTAGCATTTATTAAGCAGCTACTATGTGCTGGACACCATGCTAAGGGCTGACAGTAAGTGCTTACTCTGGCAAGAGGCAGAGCCAGAGTTTGAACCCAGATCTTCTGCCTCCAACTCCAGAGCTATCCCTTTTTGGTGGGAGGCTCCCCAGCTCTGCCCCTACTTTCCCGTATGACTCTGAGGGGGCCACTTCCCTCTTCAGGCCTCAGTCTCCTCACCAGTTGAGTGATGAGGTTGGACTGGGTGGTCCTGAAGCCCTCTTCTGGCTCCCTGGGTCTAGAAGCCCTTTAGCAGGATGTCCCCCAAGGAGGTAGGTTTTTCTCCATCCCTTCCACAATGAGGCAGCTAAGAGCCAAAAAGACAGTTCCGACAGTCCCTGATTCTGCAAAAACGTCCGCTTGACTTCCTTCTTCTCTTTTTTAAATGAACCTCAAGGAAATTCACTCTACGTTTACCTGCACATCAGCCCCATGGTCAGTGTGAATTTGAAGTCTTAGCCTCTGGCCTAGACCAGATGTAAGAGAAACTCGGCACCAAGGCTGAGAGCTGATCTGCAGTGCGGGCAGCCCTGCTCTTACAGGCAAATGGGCTTCGGAGCTTCAGGAGCCCCCTGACCAATCAGCCAGAGCAGGATCCCGGATGTGCCCAGCCCCAGACCTTACTGTCCTCCCTCACCCTTCCCCCCACACTTGCGATCTGCCTCCCCTGCTTGTCTGCTGCCCATCACCTAGCATAGTTAAGGGTTATGATAGTGCGTCCTACAGTCTGTGGAGAAATGGGAGCTGACCATCTATTCTGAAGGTGAGGCAGTTAGCCATTTAAAGCCCTTTCTCTAGTGGGCTTTAGATGGATTTTAAAGGTCAGGCAGAACCCCACGGTCACTTTGCCTAACGCCTGCCTCTGCCTAGTGAAAAGGCCTTCATGGGACTTGCCGGCCTTTGAGGCCGTTCAGAACTTCCCGGAGGCAGTGGGCTTAGAACTCATCATCATCGAAGGTCTCGAGGGCACAGACTGCTCCAGGTTTGTCCTTGCTGCCCAGCACCTAAGACAGGATAGAATCAGAGTATCCAGGCTCAAACCCTGCCTGCTTCACTTACTGGTTTGAGCAAATCCTTACTCTTCTCATCTGTAAAATGGGCAAGTTGGACTAGGTTAAGTCCAGATCCAAACCAATGATGCTGCAGGTTCCCCACCCCTGTGCTAAAAGTTCCTTGAGGGTAGGGACTATATAACTTGCTTCTATTTATAGCCTAAGTTTTTGGTACAATGTTTGGCACAAAGTATGTGCTTAATAAATTCTCTCTCTATCTCTCTCTGTCCTCCTCTGTCTCTCTGTTTCTGTCTCTCTTTCTCTCTGTCTCTCTCCCTCTCTCGCTCTCTCCCTCTTTATCTATATTTTTGTCTCTGTCTCTCTGTCTGTCTCTCTCTCTCTCTTTCTCTGTCTCTCTCTGTCTCTCTTTCTCTCTCTCTGTCTCTCTCTCTTTCTCTGTCTCTCTCTGTCTCTCTCTCTCTGTCTCTCTCTCTCTCTCTCTCTTTCTCTCTCTCTCTCTCTCTCTCTTCTCTGTCTCCATCTCTTTCCCTTACTCCTCTCTACCCCAGGAATGTGAAAAATTCAGTTGATTTGGAAAAGAAGTGTCTTTTACAAACTTTGACAAAACAGGTTTTTAGCAAAGCAAATTTCAGGGATTAAAATTAAACCTGGTTCAGATTTTTAAGGACAAGTTAGCCTTGCTCTATAGCTGCCTAAGCACTTGAACCCCCCCTCCCCTTTTTTTCTGGCATTGTCTAAGATTAAAAGTAGAGATCCTCACCTTTAGGTGGGGGTGGGAAGAACCCTAGAAGAGGAATCAGAAAACCTGATTCACATCCTGGCTCTGTGGGATCTGCTTCCATGCCAGCCCATCACCGAGGGGAGACATCATTGCACAGAGAAGGCAGACCTTCCTAATCACTACCAGCAGCACCTGCTGACCAGCTGCCGCCAACAAGCGAAGTAGCAAAGAGCGCATCTCAGACCGCCAGTCCTGCTTCTAGTCTAGCCCTCACTGGCATCATCTGGGGAAGCAGCTCCCTTAGGGAAGGTGCCAGCCACATCTAACTGTCCCCCATAGGGTGCTGCAGGAGCAGGGGCCAGGCTGCAGCTCCCCAAGGGCTTCCCAGGATGGTGGTCATTGCACTGGAAGCACTATTATTGCCAAGGCTCTAGGAAATCCTGGGCTGCCCCTGTCAGAGTCTGAGGGGTGGTGGTGGTGGTTTGACCTGCCTGTCACGGGCTGCCTTCCATTTCTCTTCACATAGTAAGGATGTAAAAAGTGTTTCATTCATTCTCACACTCATAACTATAGAACAGGAGAGACCTCAGGAGAGACATCTAGCACAACTCCATTATTTTCAATTAAGGAAACTGAGGTCTTGACACATCACAGGTCTAGATCTGGAATCAACCTAGTTGAACCCACCTATTTCCTCCCTCCCTCCATCTCTTCTTTCCTTCCTTCCTTCCTTTCTGCCTGCCTTCCTTTTCTCCCTCCCTCCCTCCTTCCTTCCTTCCTTCCTCCCTCCCTCCCTCCAGGCCCCCTAGGGGATCAGGGGACTCAGCCTTGTTCCACCTTCAAGGGTAGGAAAAGACTAGGGAGGGTAGTGGTCTGAGTCTGACTGGTCCATATTACTGGAGTTCTCCCCAGACCAGCCAGGGGTTTGGTTCATCCTAAATCTAGTGGAACGAGAACACAAAAGCCGAAAAGGAAGGAGACAAACTAGGGCGACCTAGTGTGGAGATGGACAGGAATTGGGATGGAAGCCTGGTTTTTCCCTAAGATAGGATGAAAACTCACCTATCACAGCCATCACACAAAGGAATGGATTCCAGAATGCCATTGGGAGAAAGATTAGCATGATGGCCAGAGAACAGAGGGCATAAAGAGGAGACAACAGGAATGTCACATTTTCTTAAGGTAGCACTTAAGATTTCGTAAGTGGCTGAACAAGCTGTCATATGTGATTGTGCTAAGACAGCATTGTGCTATAAGAAATAATGAACAGGGTGGTTTCAGAAAAACCTAGGAAAACTTATATGAACAGACGCAAAATGAAGTGAGCAGAACCAGAAAAATGTTGTACACAATAATGGCAACATTGTAGCAATAATCAACAATGAAAACCTTAGCTACTCTAATGGACACAATGATCAAAGACCATTCCAAAGGGCTCACAATGAAAAATTCTCTCTATAGCCCAAAAGAGAACTGAAAAATTTTGAGAGCAGATTGAAGCATACTTTTTTCACTTTATTATTTTTTGTTTGCATGCGTGTGTTTTCTTTTGCAACACGGCCAATATGGAAAGGCTTTGCATGAATTCACATGTGTAATCAATACCACAATGTTCACCTACTCTTGGGCTGGGGGCAAAACGGGAGAGGGGAAAAATTTGGAACTCAAAATTTTAAAAAATGAATGTTAACATTTTTAATGTAATTTTAAACCATTAGACAAAATAAATAAAAACATTTAAAATAATATTTTTATAAATTTTATTTAATATATTTAGTTTTCAGCATGGATTTTCACAGGAGTTTGAATTACAAATTTTCTCCCCGTTTCTACCCTCCCCCCCACTCCAAGATGGCATATATTCTGGTTGCCCTGTTCCCCAGTCTGCCCTCCCCT